>VWZT01007960.1:1897727-1960429 GCA_013397055.1 Pachycephala philippinensis | reverse complement strand
ACCTATGAAAGCCAGCCTTGAAGAACATGTTATACCAGGGACTGAGCATAAAAATGTTGACCTACTAGAAAAATCACTGGTTTAGCAGTAGGTTACTTCTCTCCCTTCCAAGGAACAAATCTCCCTTTTTCCTTTGCCTTCCTCACACACTTTCTGCACACACACAGAGACACTGACATCCTCTTACCCTTCAATCATCCCCACTCCAGCCACAGGAGGGTACCCTGGGCAAGGTGCCCTTTCACCTGCAGTGGTGGGGTCTGGTGGAGTCTACGACAGAGGATAAAACAAAACCTGCTGCACACAGTAGATTTCAGTGGAAGAAACTCTTGCACTGTAGAGTATTTTGATAGTGATACACAAATATGTGAAGCCTTCCCTTACCAAAAAAAAAAAAAAAAAAAATTAGCTTCATTACATCCTCCAGCCTGCCTAAATCTTTTGGCACATTTCTGAATGTTGCTGTGCTAATGAGGTAAGGAGCAGCCGACGTCCAAATAAATTCCAGCAAGAAGTTCCAGTTTACTTTAAAGTCATTGACTCTCTTAGGAGGAGGTCAAGGCAAAGTTATTTGGTCGTGGTTTTTCTTTTGCTTCCTGTTTTAAGTTACCAAGTTCTTGTACCGTCAAAAAAACTGCTGACTTCTACCCCTCAGGTGTCTGTGCTAAAGTGGAAAATGAGCTGCTCTTTCTTTCCCCCTCCTCCTCTCTCTCTCTCTCTGTGTCTTCCTCCCTCTGTGAGCTACTTTAGGGTTGTCTGAGGGACAGGTACACAGCAAACAGCCCCCAGAACACCCTTAAGGGACAGAACATACAGATTTTACAGGTTTTAAAATACAGCTGGGCAAGAAAATGGCCCCTTTAAGGCTCCCCTAAATACAACAAGAATACAAGCACCCCAAATAGCACAGAGCCAGCTCTGGAGACAGACCTGGAGACCAGAGATGGACACTGGAGCCTGCAGACCTCACTCAGGTGGGATTTCTCACTGTATAAGTTTTGATAGTGTTAAGATCTGACAAATTAATTTGACTTATTGAGACTACAGCTGTACCTGAGACTCAGAGGAAATTTGGGTTCCCATTTTTACAAGTTTGAAAATGCAGATTACTTTTTTTCTTGAGTCCTAAGTCTTTAAAGGACTGTGTAAGACTCCAAGGCCTTACAGAAAAGTCAGTGCAGAATAACTCCCCTGAATAAGTTAAAGCCTCTCCTGACTTCACTACTAAAATATTTGAGGCACTAAATGAAACAAGGCATAAGAGAAAAAAAAAAGGTTCTGTGGACATGCTACAGCATCTCTTTATCTTCACAGCCCGAAGAGGGTGGAGCGCAATTAGCTCATCTGTGAGAAATCTGGGCAGGCGAGAAGCTTCAAGAAGAATTAAATTCAGCTCCAGACCAGGATCCTGCTGTCCCATGGATGGCAGCTCAGAAAGCAGCAGTTAAGCTGCAGGAGGCTGTGGTGGCCAGAGGAACAAGTGGGATCCAGAGGCGACAAAGGACACGTGGAGAGTAGATGCCCTGGTGGTGATCAGATCCAAATCCCCAGGTGCAACCTCAGCATTGGTGACTTCCTGAGCAAGGAGCATATAGCAATGGGAACTGTCACACCTGCAGTGCCCTGTTCTTCAAACTTTCTCCCCTATTGAACATCAGAGGGAAAATATACAGAACCACACAGATTTTGCACAAATCCAGGTCTTAGCTGCGTGCAAGTCTGTCTCTCCCAGAAGTGACACTGCTCCTGCATGACTCCCTCACCCTCTGCTAGGATGGGGCAAAGCTTTCAGCCTTGGTGTGGGTGCATGGCAAATCTCAAGATGCATTCTCACCCAAAACTGGTTTTCTGAGGAATGGAAGGAGAAAAAGCTATTCCCAGGCAGCTGGATGCAAGAGTATTTCAATATCCGCTCATCCAAGCTTTAATCTCTAAATTGCAAAAACATTAACATTATTGATTGATCAGACATCAATCCAACAGGAAATTTAATTAAATTAAAATGTGTCACTGAGCAGTCCTCACGCTGTCACATATAAATCTTTGGAAATAAGTAGACAAAGACAGCAGCAATTGATACCATGTTCCCAGCTCAATTTATCCCCCACCACTTTATTTTCCCACTGATCCTGAGTGTGCTCACAGACTCACAGGGGCACAGCCTCATCTGCAGGGTCTCCATCTGATGCACTCCAGCACCAGAGCCCCCCATGTCCACTGGATGTGGGTTATTTACAGCTGAATAGGCTCAAACCAGATGGCTCTGGGGAAACAACCTTCATTCAAGGCACTGCTATGGGGCTGCCCTTAACTTAGCAGTGCTCCTCCTTGTAGCAGATTTGACCCCAAAGGCAGGAGGGCCCCAGAGAAAGGCTGAGAGGCCCCTTGCATTAAATCAGTTTATTCCTGGGGAGAGCATTTTGCAGCAGTGCCAGAGTCCCCACCAAAGCACAGACACGTGTGGGTAACAGCAAGGTGCTGAAATGGATGATTAAGAAACAACTCTGTACCACAACTTCTTCAGAGTACTATAAATCATTACAGCTGGCTGAATAACACAAAAAGAGATTAAGAAATATTTTCTCCAATTCATTTCTGAACAGCAGTGGGTTTGGTTTGCTGTCACTTATGACAGGATGATATTTACTGTAATTTATTATTACTGTTGCTGCTCACTGCTATTCCAGCGGCCGCTGGCTATTCAGGAGAAAGTTTGAGAAGCCGGGAAGTTCATAGGTTTTTTTTTTTGCTAAAGTGTTTTTTTCTACCTAACAGGGTGTTGTTTTTTCCCCAACATCTGTTATTCTCCTTCCCAAGTGCCAGTGTCCTGAGGGGAAACTGAGGGGCCGCACGCGACCGCGCTCACGCACTGGGGGACGGGGAAGAGCAGAAGGGAAGGAGTCAGCAAATGGTGCTGGGTGAGATGTCTTTGCTTTCAATGGAGCGTGGGGAGGGAAGGAAGGGAAATCCAGATCTGTATTTATAGACATAAAAACCCAGCACTAAGCATTTTGCAGAGAGGAGGAAAACAAGTATTTGGTTTCCCAGGTGAGTGGTACCCACCACGCTCACCACGGAGCGTGCCGACTGCTGTGGGCTCTGTGCCTCTCTGTTCGGCCAGCACCAAGCCACCTGTGAGTGGTGCTGCCTTCAGAAACCACTTGAATTATTTCAGGGTTTGCGTCCTCTAATCTTACAAAATCCAAACTTCAATTCCATTTCTTGAGAGCCGTCCTCAAAACAAATACTGAGGTAATACCAATTGGCTTGTGACTAGATGTGAAAATAGAGCTGTCTCAGCATGGAGTCCCACAGACAGGGCACAGATTTTCGCTGTCTCCACCTCCCACTTGCAGCACAAGTACAATTTTCATGCCTCTGTCAGAAGTGCCAACCTGGAAAGTTGCAATGAGCAAGCAAGGAGAGGAGCAATGAATTAACTTGACAACAGGAATTGCTGCTGATAAATCTCTTAAGAATTTGATCCATAAAGGTTTAGTTCTCTGTGGTCCATGTTAGGGGTGGCTGTGTTTGGGGTCTCCAGCAGCACGTTGTGGTGCGTGTTTCAGCTCAGATGCATATCTGTTCTGCAAGGGAAAATCCCCATTGCACAGAACAGACAAAGTGAGCTCAGCTGCATGGGGAAATGGATCTGGAACTGCATTTAGAGGCAGTGATTTATATATAAATTATAAAGTGTGTCAATTCCGGACACCCATTTATATGGAGTTTGTCAGATCCAGCTCTGGAACGTGTACTGCCTGCAGAAACCATCCGGAAAACCTAAGAGGCTGCCTTAAACCCCAGCGTGTGAAAGGCCCCAAACCAGGATTTAATGGATTAGTAAGGCTGAAAAGGACCATCACAGTCATCTGGTTTTGCTTCCTATGTAACACAGCTGAAGAACTTCACCCACTCATTTCAGCATCAAAGCCATAACTTCTGCTGAAGCTATTGCATAACTTTAGAAAGACACTCACTCTTGATTTAGAGACTGAAAGCAATGCTCAATCCTCTGCATTCCTAAGCCAAATGTTCCAGCCATTAACTACTCTTGCTATTAAAAAGGCACACTTTCAGGACAATTTTATCTGCACCAGCTTCATACAGTCAGATCCTGCTATGTCCTTCCTTGCTGTATTAAAGAGCAGGTTACAGTCAGATTTAAGTTGTGTGGACTGTCCTATGAGTCACTGCTTATTTTCTCAGACAGTCCTGAAAATACTTCACCGGAGAAGATTTATGAATGCACAAATTAATTGAAAATATCATTTGCGAGAAAATAACTAGGATAAGCCCCTCTCTTCTGATGAAGAGCTTCTGCACATTTTTGTGTGTGTATCTGTGTTTTATTTTGCTTTTAATCTGATGACTCTGAGATGATGTGGACAAAGAGATACAGGTAAATATGTGTCACACAGATCTCTCCCCCAGAACATTAGCAGAGGCATAATTCTGTGTATCAAAGCACAGTCTGTGTCACATCCAGCACAGACACTGAACAATGTCCCTTTAGAAAGGGCAGAGGGTGAGAGTAGCTTTATGACACTATTGATTTATTCTGTGCCTGCAGTTAAAAACTATACCCAGACAGACAATAAAAATAACTGCTCTAACCATATAACAGCTTCCTGCTACTAAAATGGATTTTACACTTAAAGGCATGGAGGGCTTTTCTTTTTTCCTTAAGTCTCAATTATGACTTTTTTTCTGAATAAATGGAAATGAGATATTGTCAGAACTGGTTTAGTCCTGATGCTGTGCTTTTTCTCTGCTCTCCTCAGTGTTTAAAAGGCCAGGATTATTTTCCATTGCAAAGTTGTGTTTGCAAGTGCACTGGTAGGCACAGTAACCTGGTACTAATCAGACCAGATAATTCGGCGCACAACTTCTACATGAAGAAATGGGCAATGGGAGTGGTAGTTTTGCCTGGATGTATCATAAAAAATAAAATTGATTATGGTCTTTGTGGTCAATTGGATGAGCTAGGATTGAGGTCGTGACCTTAGATTTGAATGTTAAAGTAATACCTAGAGCAACAGGATCATCTCCTAGAAAACCTGTTTTCATTCAAAGGACCCCATAGATTTGCACACTGAGATTTGGGCAAGCTGCAAGTGCTTTGCTACACCAACGCTAGTGTCTGAAGCAGGTTTCTAACAGGCTTCTATGGTAATTAGCCAGTTTCCACGATAATAGGGAAGGAATCTTAAAAATGGAAGCCCTGGACTGTGTGGACATGAATGGATCAATGAAATGCTTTAAGACCATATAACCCTCCCTTGAGGTCTTTACCAACATCTCTGAAACTGCTGAAAGAAATGGAGATGGCAGGGCAGTGGGTCTGTGAGTTGGCACCAGAGGTAGCTGAAGAGGTCCTGTCTCTCTGTACTTATCCTGTTAGGACAGTTTTGGATAGAACTGCAGTGATTCAGACATGGGGAATCATTGATCTGAAACTTTTTTCAGATTTTTGTCAGCAGGGCCAGTTCTCTGCTCCAGTTCATCAGTTCACAAAGCAGCACTTATAGGCACAAAACATGGACTGTGAGGTGACACAAATGAAAGCCCAGAACAGAAGGGAAAATCCCAAACTACATGAAAGATGGTGTGAGGCAGGATGAGGTGGTCAGGTAGAGCAAGGAGAGATGTGCACCAAAGCCTGCATCTCAATGGAGATGAGCAGCCTGGGTGCATGAGGTCAGACAATACAAGGAAGAGAGCACTGGGCTGGAAAAAAAAATGCTCAGAAAAGGAAAAAGAAAAGGAGGAGGAACCTGCTATTCAAGCGTCATTCCTTTTCCATAGGTTTTATGATCTGGGAGATACTGCCTGAATGACACATAATGTGAGATACTGTAATGTGATCTCCTGTCCCCAGAGATGCTCTCAGAAATTAGATTATTACATGAGCATGGCTTTTATAAAAGTGAGCAAACATTGTAATAAATGAACTCAAAGAGTGAGAAAATCAAGATTAGACTCTTCACATTTGACTGGGGGATTTTTTTCACTTATGCTGTGTGATAAAGCTTGGATACATTAATTAACTTGCTTTAAAATTGACTTATTGAATATGTTTGCAAGATACATTTTTGATTTAATCTGTAAAACATACAAATACTAATGTTTACACAGAAAACAACCCTGTGGAAATTATATACTTGCACCCCGGAGACAGAAGGCTTTTTTCAGCTTTGTTTTCACGTGTCCTTTTGGTGGTTCTGGCATTGGAAACTTCAGTTCTTGCAGGTGGGGGTCACTGTCTGCTGAGACACTCATGGGACATGACACTGAAAACAGGGTTCTGGTTTCTCTGATTTTCATGTAATGGTCAACAGAAACTAAGATGGAAGTTAAAATTTTCCTTTCACTTACGGGGTTCATTGTTAATCTTCATTGTATCTTCAACTCCTCTGGACAAGCCAGGATGTGGCCCTTAAATGCTTTCACACAGCTCCTCCCTCTCCCAGGATTTGTCACACAATTTCAAGAGTCCAATTTCCCAATGAATCACTGCTCTCTGTTCCTTACACCTCACTTTCATTTTTATTACTTTTTGGGAGCATGATTGTTTTACAGCCTTTCACTCATCAGCCTCTTCTGAGGGTTCCAAATGTTTAACCAGCTTTAAACCCACGTGGTTTTGGTGCTCAGCTCTCAGACCAGGGTGCTGTTTTCCCACAAGGTGCTGTAGGACCCCTGTGCAAAGACATCACAGATGGCTCCCAAATCCCACTGCATGGATGGCTGCCCTCCGCCTCCCTCCATGCCTGCATGGCCCAAGAGTAGCTCCCAAATCCCACTGCATGGATGGCTGCCCTCCACCTCCCTCCATGCCTGCATGGCCCAAGAGCAGCTCAGACAGGACCCAGCTTTAAATGGGGGTTCATGGCCCATTGCAGAAGGTTGCACCAGAGCTTTGTCAGCCTGTGGTGAAATCTTCACCCCTCTGGCTGGGATGCTTAACTGGGAAAAGAACTTCTCTCTGAATGTCCCAACAGCTCTGCAATGTTGAAAAAAATCTTTATGGGGGAGTGATCCCTTCTGGTGCTTTTCAAAGCCTGCTCTTCAGCGTAGCAGATATATTTATATTGGAGGTGGGTTGCTAAGTACAGTAACTACTCCACAGGAGCCAGGCACAACAAACCAGCTCCTCAGGTTTGATGCTGTGCTTGAGCACAGCTCCATGAGTGTGGATGGCTCCACACCTCAATAATTGTGACAAAACACAAATCCTGAGTGGGGAATTATTTAAGGCAGCTGTGACACCTGAAGGTTTGTGCTGGGAAGATGCTGTGCAGGAGCTGATCTCTCCCAGAAGTAATAAACAGAGTGATGAGTTTTATCAGGGAAGGGAACCATTCTTGATGTCTGCTGGTACAGGTCAGAACACCGAGTATGTCTTTGGTGACACAACAGATAATGAGTAATGGAATAATGAGTCATGGCCTAATCAAAGGGGAAAAGGCCACGTCTTACCTGGTGTGGCCCCACGTTGCAGATTTACTGCACTTATGCAATGTGAGCACGCCAAAAACTTGTGCCAGCACCAAATCCTAGAATTTGCATGGTTCTGGGATTTTATGCTACATCTAGGATGTTGTTTCAGCATAGCTTTCTGCAGGATGAAGAAAATATATTCTGCCTCATCCATTCCCCCTAAAACATCAGTGAAAGAGAAGCAGATAGGCTGCATCTTCCTGCACTTCTAGCTGAAACTTTCATGTGGGAAAGAAACAGGCTAAATATAGAAAATAGGAGGTAAAGCTGAGTGATCTGAGTGGCTGTGACTGTTTGTAACTTAGCAGCTGGTCTTTGAGAAGTACTCTGTCCACTAGCTGGATGCCAATTGCCAAGAGATGCTATCAGTTGATTAAAACACAGCCTGCCAGCTTCCTGCTTGATAAAACTAAGTACAATCTGATTGGGAATTCTCAAATCCATTACAGAATGGCTAGTCCATCACTTAAATCAGCGTATTCCACTTCCCCATGAATCATCAACATACTTTGGTAATATATTTGCAGCAGCTAAACCCTGACAAAAACCCCGACAGTTTGTCAAAAAGGTCCCTGAGTGCCGGATCCTGGGGGGTGGGAAATGGTGGGACCGTGAGGGTTTCCTGTTGTTCCCTGCTCAGCTGGGTGAAGGTCATTTCCTCTCCTCTCTCACGCAGAAGAAGCTGAACCCTCAACCTTCGAAGGAGTGTCCATGAGCTCCCAGAAGCAGCAGGGAGCCCATGTGAGGAGCCCTCTCGGGCAGGGCCACGCTGACAAGGCAGGGTCACTCCCCAAAGAGGAGTGCTGCTCACTACATTTGCCTCCTTGCAGGTAAATAAGTTAGTCCCGGCTGCAGAGGAAAAAAGACGTCATGAACTATCACAAATCAGCCTTACACTTTATTTCTTCTGCATGCTGTGACACAGAAAAATAAATAAAAATAAACCAAAACCACCAGAAACCCAAACCCAGGGTCGCAGAGTCAGGCCAGCATTCCTGCAGAGGAAGGAAGGGGCATGCTGCCAACCCATTAAGGATAATCCACTAGCGGGTTGGAGGGTTTAAGAAAAGCCCTCTTTTGTTGGCTCTTTGGGGAGTTTTGTATCTGCTGAGTTGGAGGTGGGTGCCCAACTCCAGATACACATCAGTGTTTGACCATCAGCTGCAATTGTATCCTTGATCATCCCAATGTGATAGATCGAAGTGTTATCCAAGGAATTGTTGTGGGACACTCGCTAGCTAAACAACACTGAAATACCAGAGGAACAAGTCAACCCCAGCAAAAACATAAAATCTTCATTCCTTAACAGAAATAAGATCTTAAGAGGGGAACAAACTGATGAAAAACCTAAAGAAAGTGAGCAAATGCAATAAAATTTGGAGGTCATTTATTACTTATCAGGTAAGCAGCAGTTTATAATGAAATAATGAAGCCAGAAAGATAAGTCCGAATCATAGGAATTCTCAGATAATGCTTTGATAGGTGGTGTTATCCTCCAACTCCACCACTCCCATCCATGTCCTTTCTCCATGTTCTCTCTCCATGACCCTCCCGTGATTCTCCTTCCACTTTTTTTCCTTTTAATTAAACATTGTAAGATCTACTTGTGAAATGTATGGATAATGCAACACTCCCTTGTAAAATGTCAATACATTATCTGGTGTAAAGTCATGTAATGTAACTCCATCTCTGGTCTCAATACATTTTATTTACAAGAAAATGCATAAGCAGGAGACAAATATCTATTGTTTGCACAGTTTCAAAAACGTAAACTACAACATAAAGGGGTTTTGTGCTCCCCCTGAAAATGCTGGGAGTCAGGGAAATCTCTCCAGAAGTGAGACAGATTTGGAATAGGTGAAGTAAAGCAGAGATTCACAGGCACAGTTTCCTCATTTAAATTAACACAAAGTGAGAGGACAAAGAGGCTCCCAAAATTCTGTCCTTGTGGTTCAAATTTGAATATATGTTTTTCAAGCTGGCCAAGCAACTGAAATTAAACCTCATGTAATTAAGTTCCAGTAATTTGAGCAGAAAGTAGTCCTGGGAAAGTTAGCAGGCTGGAAACACTATGGTGAAGAAGATATATTGGAATTTTTTGTGCCATTCCTGTCACATCAGAAGTCCACAAAGAGGAAATTTAGGGTTAGTCAAGAGTTTTCAGTCTCTGGCATGCAGACCCCAAAGGTCCATGGACCAAACCTCACAAGCAGCCGGCTGGGTGGTGTGCTCCCACCTGAAGTTTTCAGTGTCTCTTCAAGTTTTCTGTACAGGACCAAAGTCTCCATCCTCAGGGGTGCTGCTGCCTTCTTCTCAAACTCCCGTGGCTTTGCTCTCTGCTCCTTACACCCACCAGCGGTCCTGGCTTACCTCCTGCTGCTGCAGAAACTTTTGGCCTCCTCATGGTGCAGATTTATAAGCAGTGTGATCTCCTCTGCATCCAGGCATCACCACTCCGGGTCTTCTGGGAGACTAAGGTTGGAAATTGGAAAATGGATCACAAAAAGTGATAAAAGTAGAAGTAAAAAAGATCAGCAGCAGGGAGGAACAGCTACAGAAGACTGGGTAGTTACTAAACAAAAAGGATAATGAGCCAGGAGAAGTCTTGGTGGAAGAAAGAGGAGCAGTGGTTCAAGAGCTGCCAGTCACAAGCAAAAAGGGTGTCACATAAAGCAGTTGACCCTCTCCAAAGCACAAACTCCCCTCCGGGCTGGTGTGGGAGGTCTGGGAGGTTTGACATCCTTCCTCTTGCAAAGCAGGGTTACAGACACCCTGAAGGACTTCGTGGTGGTGTGGCTGCCCCTTGGATCAGAGCAGTGTGTCCCACCAAGCCCTGGCTTGCTTTTGGAGAGAACTCCCCACTGGCTCTCCTCTGGAAGGAATATGTGTGCACTGGAGCTGTTCTGCAGCTGGACCAGTGCCCAACAAATGGAGACAGCCACGGGATTACTGCAAAACCATCCCAAATGGAGACACAAGTGTAGACAGACCTGAAGCATAACCCAAGAGAAACAAGGCTACTGTCAGTTGCCTTAAACTCACTCAATATACCCGGGGGGAAACTGTAGGGGATTTAGAACATAGAAATCCTGAAAACGATCAGAATTTTTTTGTAACATGCTGCTATTTTAGGTCATATTGTACCTTCAACATTTGCACACACTTCAGCTAACATCAGTGCGATCTGTACTTAACAAACAGTTAAACACACAGCGTGCCCAATGATGACTGAATTACTCAGGAGGAACTACAATTGATAAGACAATGATTTATGGGCCTATTGTTTTCTAGGTTCTTGTAAATAATCCTAATTGGTGTTAATCATCCACCCTCTGCTTTGTGTTATCACCAAGCAAAGTACACTTCCTAAAGAAGCTATTTAGGGGCATAATCCTTCTGAAAGGCAAGACAGCTATTGACTTCCACAGGACCTGCACTGAGGTGCTCAACCAGGGAAAACAACTGTGGAATATGAGCAAAACACATCACACTGTCTTTCCATGCTTGCATTGAAAAGTTTCTCTCCAATAAACTCAGAGTAAGTTCAGTGTGTCCCAGTAATCCCTTCCACATGGGCTTCATGCAGTGACTCTCCAGCCTTTCTACCAGCTCAGAAATGCACCACACAGGACGTTCATTTGCTGATGTTTATTCACTGCCAGTTTTCAGCTCCTGCCTGCGTCCCCCTGCGATGGGCTGGCTGCGTCAAACCTGACAAAGGCTGCTTTGGAAGAGCAGACACCTGCGCCAGGACCTGGTGTTTTTCTGTCTCTGATTTTATTATTATCCCTGAAAAAGAGCTTTGATCTTTTGGTGTTTCCCTGTTTGTCACACCATGCCCTTGTCACGAGGGAGCCGTGGAACTCGAGACCCCCTTGCCTGCTGGTTTTAGGTGTAAGGTTTGGTGGGCTCAGTTTTAGCATACAGATGAGCTTGCTTGACCTTAACAGGTCTGCACTTTAAATAACACTTAAATAGCATTCTAGAGGGTGCAGTCAAACGCTGCTTGCTTACGGAAACTACAAGGAAACCAGACAGCTTTTCAATTTGTGTATCAAAGAGAAGGAGATTTACACATAAAAGGGTGAATTATTTTGATTTGTAGTTTTCAAGCCACTATACATTCTCCGACATAAATGCTCCCTTGTCTCTGCTTTCTGATAGTTCATATCAGGTTCAGTGGCCTAGATTTTCAAAAGTGGTAATTTTGGAGGCCAATATTCCTCAGTGCCAACCCAAGGTGCCTTAAAGAGACCAGATATTGTTAAGACACTGTGTATCTTTGGCAAATAGGGCCATTTTAGCAACTCCCAAACTTGACACCCCAAAGTGACAGTGTGAAAAATCCTCAGGGGTGGGTTTGCCAGAGGAATAAAGCTTTCCCCCACCACACTATCCCTTCCACTGACACCAGTCCTCACAGAATCATACCCCCATCACCATTAAAAGGTTCCTGCAGAGTCAACATCACCAGTCCTTTTTGACATTCTCAACCACCAAACATCCTACATAACCTATAAAAAGAGCTCATTTCCTCAGCTATTTCATCTTTTAAGTAGCTATCAGAGAAAAGTCTTCTAAGGCTGTATAGCCAAAATCTAGCTATATGGTACTTGAGGGAGAGGAGGGGAGAAACCCTATCCCATTATCTGCATTATCCCGTTACCCTTGGATGTCTTCCATGTACTTGGAAGAGCAATGCCCCGTTCTTGAGGCTTCACATTGCAGCCACTGCCTTTTTGGCAGAGGAAGGGTGGATGTGGCTCCCTTCAAAGTCAATCAATGTCACACCTTTAATCAATCTTGAAGGTCACCACTGCACTTCCATCAAAAAGAGTTGGGTACAATTCTCGCTGAGTCCTGATTGTTTGTGGGGGACTCAGGTTGCAGTGGGTGTTGGAACAAGTCTTTTCTGGTCCTGACCTCAGCCCATCTTCTATTCCTAGGCTCTTTGTAGGAGTTTAAGATCAAATGAGGATTATACCCAGGACTCTGAGATAAAATGATGCAGGAGTATGTGTAGTGAAACCCCACAATACACCAAAGTGACTTAGCTTTGTGTTTCTTTATGGCTGTGAACACATCCAGCTTTGCTGTAAGGTTCAGAAAGCTTAGGGAGCTTTTGTGTGAAGGCAGGTCACATTTTCAGCAAGCTTACAATGATTTTGAGTTTCACATTACAATCATCTATGAAAAGTCATTGTTCAGCTGAGACGTCTGTGAGTGATCACAACACAGAAATCTATTGCATTTCAGGGAACTGTGACTAGGAGGGAGGATCATGGCAAGGCACATGTCAAAAACACTCAAACTTGAAGTCAGGACCCCTTACACAAACACACGCATCAATACAAAACACTGAATCTGTTAAGCCAGAAAATTCTTCCCCCAAGCTGGAGTTATTTCATTTCCATCCTGGCAGAACTGGAGCAGGATCCAAAGCCCAGTAAAGTCAAGGGTAGAATTTCCATTGATTTCCGAGAAGCCTGGATCGGCTCCTAGATCACATTGTCACACTGCAGCAAAACCCAGCCGTGTTGCAGTGCACCCACCTGCTCTCCACAGTCTCGGCTCCAGCCGCTCAAATCCATTGCAGGTACAATCTAGGTTATTCCAGCATTTACTTGGTGCAATGCTAAATAAATACTGTCTTATCAAAATCAGCAATACTGCTCCTTGTTAGTAAATTAGGCCAACTAATGCACACTTTTTATTAGCATGATTTGTCTCCTGAAATCAAAACCAAGTGTCAAAATCTCTATTCTATCAATCAGACCGGTGCCCTCCTGCACCAGCTGTGAACTAGGCAGGCCTGGCTAAAGACATACAGAAAAAGTGAATGAAGACCTTACAATGTTTTTTAATTAGGTACTTGGACTTCTTTTACAATAATTCAACAAAATCTGGCTAGGTGAGGGATCAACAGCTTTTATGCACACAAAAAAGAAAGAAGGGAAGAAGGAAAGCAAAAAGGAAGGCAGGCAAGAAGGGAGGAAGGAGGAAAGGAGGGGAGGAGGACCCTCAGTTTCATTTATTAATACTTCATATTGACAAGTCACAAAAACACAAAAACACAAAAACCTTCTTTAACCTTTGCCTGTTCTCAACAAAATCACCCACCTACAAATTAAAATCCCCTCCAGACATTGCTGAAATTACTTTCTTAGGCAGTTTTGTAATGTAAATTGTTGTGCACGCTAGGAAAGTATTTTAAAAATAAGACAAAGATTTTTTTTTCCTTCTGTGCAAACCAAATCAGAAGTCTGTATCTGAGAGGAATTTCTGGGAAGAACAAATAATCCTCCATAGCAAGTACTAGAGTAGGTGCCCTAAACAAACCTACAGAAGGAGCATAATGAGGCAATGATTTATTGCGTGCTATGCAAGTCTCACTGCTGTGAGTGTGTTGTAAGAAGCAGTGAAAGGGAGAGGCAGTAATCATCCAGCCTCCTCCTCCTCGTGTGTTTCTGCATATTACCTGCTCAGGATATGAGTGTGACACCGAGACGGGGCTGCAGCCTCCCTGAGCTGCAGAATTGCCAAACGATCTTTGTGCTGCAACGTTTTGTCTCGTATTTAAGGCAACATCTCCCACTGCCTAAAAAAATAAATGTAAAAGTCTGCATATGGATAATGTGGAACTTCACACAAATATAAAATGTCATTCGTGTTGGTTGCATTATTGCTCTCTGTGTACCAAAAACAGTTTTCAAGAATGTAGCCATCAGCAGGTGGAATCCTGGATCTTTCAGAATGAAGGGTGAAAGGGGCAGCATTTCACCTTTGCATTAGGGACCAAATACAGACAACGAATTCTGCCCACAGAAATGTTTGTAAGAAAATCTTGGTCCTGAAGAATTACGATCAATTAAATGAGGAGCACAAATATGCAATGTAAACGGCCTTGCACAAATCAATACAAATAAACATGAGCCTGACCCTATATGTGTTGTATTTGCAACTAGCTGGGCTTTTTTTACAATTTAAAATTCTTTTGTGTTCTTGTCATGACTGGCTGGTTGCTTGCACTTCTGCCCATATTCCTCCCAGTTTCTCCAATTTAAAATACAAAAAATCCCCACAACTAAGAATTAGTCTTCAAATGTGTTTGGTGAGTTATTTATCATAAATAAACATGGAAAAAATTACCTGCAGACTACTTGTGCTCAACTTCCCCCTACCTCCCCCCGCCCCAAAAGGCTAAATCAGTGAAATAAATTAATTGCTATGAATTATTCAGCTCTACCTGTGGCAATGAAAAATAGCAAGAGCATTAGGATTCTTCTTTGTGTACTAAGCCTCTAATTTATAGAGAATGCATATTAATAAAACACAGGATATTCATCAATATTCAAGTCACTGGCTGCCTGACTATTTAATCTAAAATTACCAGCCAGCTCAAAACTCTTACTAGTTAATCATGCAATCTAAGCCATTCTGATATTGATGGTTAACATTAATTGCCCAACTGCCATTTATAAAAACCTCTCCTACATCTTCCCTTTGCCTGGCAGAGAACCTTTGACACGTTTAACTTTTCAGACAAGCTGGAGTAGGTCAGCTCATCCAGCCTGTTCTCCAGCCCAAAATGTTTGTTTGCTTGGTTCTCATGAAAGGGACGTTGTCTCCTGTTGTGGTTTTGCTTTTGAACATGAACAGCAAAAACTGTCCTTCATTATAAGGATCTTCGACACGTTTCCCTCCTTCTGCAGATGTTCTGCAGGTGGAGAGAAGAAACAGGTGGTTTTTGTTCCCTGCACAGATTGTGTTGTCCTTTACAATGGAAACAAAGGTGTTTAGATGAGGAAGGCCAAAATAGTCTTACCCGCCAGCCACGTACTCCATAAAAAGCCACCAAGAGCAGATTCCCTCCCCCAGACTTGACTTCACACTCCAAAGGGGATGGCTGGCAAAGAGCAGTGACACCTTCAGACATTGCCAACCTGTGCTGCAGGACCTGCTCTGCACAAATCAAGGTGCAACATAAGAATTGGGGGAAAATTCTCATGTAGTAAAACTTAGCCGAATTTTAGGCTCAAACTCTCAAACTCTATCATATCAGCAAGAAGTGCTGATGAACGGGATGGCAGTGACATCTTCCTAAAGCAATACACCTGAGTCAGTCTTGGTACTCATCATCTGATTTTTTTTTTTTTTAATTCTTCTTTTTTGGTGTTATTAACTTAATCAAATTAAAGTTTAAAAAAAAAAAAAAAAAAAGACACGAAAAACCAGAACCCCACAAGCTAACAGAAACCTTTCAGTTATTCTAACCAAAAAGTTAGGATCCTGGAAATTACTGCAAATCAGCAAATCTGCAAAGAACTCACTGTAGCAGAAACTTCAAGCTACAAATATATAGAGTCATGTAAGTGCTACTGTATAATTAAAAAAGGATTTTTAAAAATAACATTCTTAACCACTTTGAACTGACACCCTGGTGTCACTTAAACTGAAATTTAAGCATCATAGAAAAATTTTGCCAAAAATTTCTCTTTAGAGTAAAGAACACAGATTTCTCTGGATAGAGTAGTTTTCCAGATTGAGAGAAATTGCTTGAATTTTATGATTTTGCCCCTCTGTAATCCAGGAACTACCAAGAAGTTAACAAGTGTATCTTCCCATGAAGTGAGGGCTGCTGAGCAACGACTGCTCAGATAAGACACGAGGTGTTTCTTCTACTCCCTGACTACTCCGGAGCAAAATCACCCTCCTGGCCTTGAGACTTATGTAAGGGACACCATCACCCATCCCAGCCGTGTCAATAAGAACTTGAACCTGGATGTTTGCAGCAAGCAAACACTCAGCGTGCAAGAGCAGTGTCTCCCAACCCATTTCAAAACTCCAGTAAATATTTGAGGAGGATGTTTTGCAGCCCTCGCACAGGTCCCGTCGGCGATTCGGAGCAGCTTCCCCATGGTGAGGTCCGAGCTGCCGAGAGGCAACGTGCTGACAGCCAGGAGAAAATGATGACTGCACGGTGAAACACAGCCTCAGAACAAGCAAAGACTAAATAAACTCTCAGCATACCTCGGTAATTCTTTGTGGCACAAAAAGTGGCTTGGGCCTTGTCTGAACTGGGCTTTTACCTAAGTTGGAAAACCATGTTTAAATTTAATTTAAAGACCATTCTTCTTAAAAGCACTTCTACAATGCTTTGGCTGGACAGTGTGTTTTTCTAACCAATGTTTACATAGTTTGACCCATTTTCACTTCTTTGCTTTAACTGAAACTATTAATTAAGCTATTTAAAAATTAAATTGAGTATATGCCTGCTTTGGACTGGATCTCAGGCTTCATTTAATTGTTGGTTCTTGTCCTGAGTTTAGCTGTGAGGGTGTGTGAATCTGTCTCCACTTGGAAATGAACACAAAATTACAAATGTATTTCATACAGACTACGAGATTGAGTAAAATATTGAAGACATGCCCTGCTTTAATTGTTTTAATTGTTTGGAATATATCCCCATGATATTGAAAAATTACATCTGCAAGAAACACAGTGACATGAGTCCAGCATAGCTCACTGTGGAAAACTGTGCAATTTTAAATGGCTGAGCCAGTGTTAGAGATAGAAACCAAAGTTCGATTTTTATGAGCACAAAAACAGTCACACATCACATTTCTTGTGATTTATATGCCACAATCATGCTGGATTTTCGAGTGGAAAAGGTACCTAGAAATTAATGAAAAGGGGTCATCTCTATTTTTTTGTTTGCAACTGAAATAATTCAGGGCTTTCTCTCGTAGAGAGGCCAATGTGCAAACTGAAGTCTGATTTAGATTTTCCCATTGAATGGCTTTTCTGTACAGAAATCTCATGAAGACACACTTATTCTTTAAACTTCACTGTTGATGCTGAAATTATGCTGTGTGTCAAAATTACATCAAACAACTTCACTTATTTCCACCAGAAAAATTTGATTATTTCACTCTCATTTACATTACATTTTTTTCCCCACTATAATGCTGACTTGGTAATTCCCTTAGGTCTGGACACCTCCGAGTAGATTTTTTCAGTAGAAAGAAAGCTTTCATTATATTTAATAATTTTTTTCCTCCTTGATTTGAATGTTATAATTGGATTGGAGAGGTATTTGTTGCGAACTTCATGTTTTGCCAGGCTCCATGAGCAGCATCTTTTAATTTCTCTCTTTTCAATGAACCTTTTGACTTGATAAGAGTGGCTCTAAGGTATTTTTACAAAAGAGGCCAACAGAGCCAGTTCATTTTAAACCGCTCTCTTTAAAGTATCTAATTTCCTTACTATTTCTTAATAGAGACACTATCCTGCAATGTCATAAAGAATGCCGCAGTTGACTTCAGTGGGATCAGGATCACTCTGTACTGTAATTAGTTCTATATTTCAAAATATTAGAGGTCATTTTCTTCTTTTTTTTTAATCTGAGAAAAGGAAACATTTGGAAAAAAAAAGGCTTTCAAGTGTGACTGTCAGTAGAATACTAAAAATAAGTTGCAGGCATTCCAGTTGCTACAATTTATGTTTCTAATGAAATTTTCCTCTTCTCATTTACTGCAAATTTTTAATGTAAGCTTTTACAGCCATTGATTCAGTATCTTTAATCTTCCACCAATATTAGATAGAAATGGAACTAACTAGGGAAAATCTATCTGGTTATAAAGCACAGTGTCTATAAAGTTGTTCAGTTCATCCAAAACTGCTTTTTTTTTTCCCAGTGGGTTGGGTAGGATAAAATTATATTTTGAAATACTGTTAATACTACTCGGAGATTAATACACTTGTAATTAATAATAAGTTTAAAATATTATGATGCCTCTGGAGAAATCAAAGGATCCAACGTCAATCACCCTGACTACCAGCACTGGGCATGATCCCACAGTGCCAAATTCTGCTTCTTTTAATTGCATTCAGTAGCAAAACCTACTCCCTGAGACTGGTAGCAAAATTCAGCTCCAGCCCAGACCAGGGAGGGAGCACATAATTTCCAGCTACTCATTTAGATGGGATCTGTCAGGGTTTGCATGAGCAAAGGCCTGGGAGCCAGTCTCACGGGGAGAAAATAGCTGAGCACCCACACCCCGGGTCATGGCCTCTCCGTCCTTCCCTGTGCCGAGGGCTTGCCGCAGGCTCTGCCAGCACCACCATCCCTGTTTTGCAAAGAGGGCTGTGCTGCCTCACTGGGAGCTGTCAGGCTCCATCCCCTGCCCCAAGCTCCTCTCCCCAGCCCCATAAACACCCCGGAGCAGACACCCTTTGTCCACACAGTCTATTTATAAAACCCCACTTCCAACATGTTTCGGCTGGTGTAGGTCAGCTCCACGGCTCCAATTATGGCAGCCAAGCTGTGGAGCAGGAAGGTGCAGCACCCGAAGAAATGGTCCAGGGCCAGTAACAACTTGACCCCAAGCAGCCCCAGCAGAACAGCACGTCTGACCGTGCCCTTCCAGCGGGGCAAAAACGTGTTTTTCCCTCATGACCATCATGTCAATGCTAAAAATATAAAGCACTTTGACCCTGCAAAGAGCCTGAGTGTGCCTTATGGACAGTCCCTTTAAAATCCACCGGTCTATAAGGCAGAATGAAATCCCGCACCCACTGAAGTGAATGGAAAAACTCTCCTGCCCTGCAGGGTGCCAGGAGTTGCTTCCCAGGGCAGGAAAGTTAAGAACACGTGCAAGACATTGGCAGGACAAGAGACCTATTTTTGGACACTGCTTATTCTAGGTATTCCTACCGTTCCCATTAACACTGTCCCAGAACACGTGGGAATCATTCATGCATTTACTAATCTTGAAATGAGAAATGAAGGTTGCCCAAATTCCCTGGATGAGGAACAGCAGCAGAGGCGAGTCTGTCTGCCTGGGGGCTGCTCCTGCACACGGAGTCTGGCTGGGACATGGATCCACCATGCAGCCCACAGCAGCAGGGCACGGGGATGCAGACCCTGGGCACCTCCTCAGCCTGTTGCATGCCCACATATTTACCCTTCCCACACCCTCTGCACGGGCAGTAAGAGACGAGCCCTACCAAACACCTGCCTGGGTCTCTGCAGCTGCCACGCACGGACAGGCACCTGCACATCCCTGTGGGAAAGCAGTGAGCATCCCTGCTTTGCTGCTGAGACCTGACCTGTGTGCTTGCCACTCCACTTACTTCTCATCGTGCTCAATTTCATGGCTGGGATGCACAGGAAGGTCCTGCCAGGATACGACTGGTTAGTTCACACACTCCCAGGGCTTTATCCAGCAGCACATGCCAGTCTCTGGACAAAAAGATCTCTGCTGTTTCCAACAATGGATTAAAGTGTTCCCTCTGCACTGGCCAGCATGGTCTGGAGCAGTGGGGAGGTGAGCAGCCTGCATGGCCATGGCCATGACTCGGCACACGAAGCACCCCAGACATGCACAGCCATCCTCACCACCTGCTCTGGGCACAGGGCAGACTTAGGGGCGACATGCACATGCACGTGCATCTTTTCTCCTCCATCTCATCTATATCTGGCACAGGGAAGGGGTGTGATCTCCTGACAGTGTGAGAAAAAGTCTCTATTTATTCTGTCTGGAAGGGCGTTGTGTGCAGTGAGAGCATCTCAGCTCACGTGTGTGCTCGCAGGAGACATCATTTGGGGTGCTGACAGAGGAGCCCTGGTGCATCCCCTCAGCTGTGGGGGGTTACCCGCAGACCACAGCCAGCAAAAGGAGGAATGGCTTCAAATCCACTGTGCCCTCTTCCAGCACCCTAACACTGTCCAGAAGAGCCAGTGCTGAGTTTCAGTGGGCTGGAGGTGTGGGCACAGGCTCCCTTCTGCTGACTCGACTGAGCCCCGGGGGCCCTCAGGGCTGGCGGCGACGGGGGCACTTCTGTCAGCACTCTGCGGAAACAAGTTAATTGACATATGCTAACACACTGTTAAACATAACACTGCCGTGTTTAAAAATATACTAGCTGGTTGGATCAAATGCATTTTAAAACATGCCTGCTTTTTTTTTTTTTTTTTAAAGGATGAGGTTTTGGTTAACATATGCTAGTAAAAACATTTTTGAACATGGTTGAGAGGCAGGAGATGTTAGAGCAAGAGCAAGTGTCCTTTGGCTGAGTACAGTCTGCAGGGAAACAACTTAAAAAACAGGTTTTCCCTGATAATGTTAATTTGTTTACGTTGTCCAGTTCACAGGATTTCAACATGAACATGCAGCAAAATGTCTGTGTGCAGCATAATATCCATGTAATCCGTCCGCAGCGTTTGTAAATTCAGCCCTAAGGCACCACCGCAATAAACACCATAATCGTGTAATACGATAATAACAACTCCCCAAAAGCATTACAACTCTTCCTGTCAATACAGGTATCTCTTTAATGACATGCTAAAACTGAAACCAGAATTAAAATCAAGGTGTTGTTTTGTGTCTTTAGCTATAGTTGTAATATACATCCAGGGAGAGGACTATTCCCTCCGACTGAAAGGAAGCCAGCTTCTGACTCTGTCCACTTTTCTTTCTGTAAATTGCTACTGCTGGAAAACACACAAACCATTCCTCTTCGCATGCTCTTCTGCTGCTGGCTGGTCCTCCAGCACTCTTCAGCCCAAGGATTCTATAAAGCTAAAAGCTGCAATAGCTTTTTACTTCTAGTTTGAAGCCAGGATCCTCAGCCATACGATCACTCCCAGTGAAGCTCTTCACACCATCACAGGGCAGTGAGTGTAATTTTGGCTGGTGGATGAAATAGCAAGTGCAAGAGAACACTAAAAGACAAAAGACTTTCTTTCCATGCAAATGTACTGTGGGACAGCAAATGGAAAATGAAACAGCAAAATCTAGGTCAGTGAAAAGCTTATGGTATGAAGAGACAATAAGCAGAATTGCCTCTAAATATAACAAATACTTACTCAGGTTTTTACCAAAAGCATTGAGGGTTCTTTAAACAATAATGCTGGGGCCTGATTTGTAAATCTGCATGTTCAAATATCGTGGTGCAAAATGAAGTCAAGATTCAAAAATGAAACGATATATCAAATACCCGGCAATGTATGTACACGAATATATGCTGTGACCCTCCATCATCTGTGCCAGAGTCAGTGTAATTGGAGAGCCGTACAAGGGGTTTTCAATCAGGCTTTGGGGATGAAGTGCAGAGCTGAGACCCATCTCTGGGCTGAAATCACAGGGACTACAGAGAATTTGCATCGATACTGCTCAGAGATGAGATTTCTGTTAGAATAAGTGAGGGTGTTTTGAGGTTTACACTGCATTTTGTGTGCAGGGTTTAAAGAACAGGACAAATTAAGACAAAGATGACTATGGAGATGAAAGAAACCTGAGGGGAATAAGAGCAAACCTGTCACTACAGCTGTGCTTGGAGCTGGGGAGGCCCTGGCCCAGATGCCTTTGCCAGGGCCTCCCCAGCTCCAAGCACAGCTGTCAGATGCAATGGCAACCTCTGTGCTCAGGAGTGCCTTGTCCTGGGACTCCAGGCTGATGGGCATATTGTCACAGAGCTGGGGCCAAGATGACCCTGGTCATTCGAGCTTGGACTTGATGATCTGACAGGTCTTTTTCAACCTAAATAATTCTGCTGTTCTATGTGCTGCAACCCCATACCTTGGCCCTGTACACCAGTGAGATGTGGAAGGGGAAGGAAGACTGAGGTTGGAGCTTAGAGCAGGTTGAACACATTCTCTCAGCAGTAGCTGCTATCAGAAAGGAGAAAAAAGCAAAGAAAAAGCTGGGGCTGAACACTTATTCCAGGCTCCTGCCCTTACCACACTGTGCATAAGAGATCAGAGCACTGTCCTGCCTCTGCCCTGGGGCAAATGCTCTTGGTGAGAGGATCTGGTGAAAATTTGTAAAGTCCTCTGGCCATGCTATTCCCCAGAGGAGATGATATTATAAGATTTTTAAAAGGAGCAAGCAAGAAAAAAGCCTGCTAGCTTATGAACTTCCTTGATCTGAAGCTCCACAAATTCTTTCCATGGTTTTGGTACAGCACCTTATGTGCAGGGTGGAAGGGGAAGCTATTGAGTGTTGAATTACAGAGGGGAAAAACATCTCAAATTCCTTACTATTTATACTCACAACTTTCCCAAATCATTATACACAAATCCCCTAGCCTCAGCTGAACTGCTCGCGGGTTACAGGGCCAAGAAAGAGGTGGAGCTTTCACAGCTTGCACTAAGCCTTTCAGAAACTTGAAGTTCCCAAAAAAATGAAAGCAATGAAAGTTACCATGCCAGGCAGAGAATATTCAACTTCTACAGCGCCCCACAAGAACAGAATTAATATACCAGACAGTAGGAGGTTGCTTTCGTAACAGGGAGCACAGGTTGCTTAGTTGTGAGAAGTTTTCTGGGACTACCTTCATTGTTAAGCTGAGGCTGACACCGGGTACAGAGAGACAGAAATTTGACAAAAGCATTGAGCGATTGGGGGTATTTGAGAAAAAAATCTATTCTGGTAGTCCAGACACTAGGCTGGGACTTGTTAAGTTGTGAACTTGTTAAATTCCTGCTCCACCAACGGCTTCCTGCATGACAAGAAACCAGAGCCTATTTCTGCTGGTACAAATTCTTCTTGACTTTCAGAGACACCGCGGCCTTCATGTGGCAGCTCCTCACCCATAAAGCTCTTTGAGGACCTGCTTCCCCTCCTGCACACAAGCTCCACCAAAGACCCTCGGGATGTATCAGAAAACCACGGGGCAGAGAGGGGCTTTAAGCTCAGGGGACAGGTCCAGGTGCAAGCCCTGAGAGATTCATCTTTGCACAGTGCTTCTGTACCTCCCCACACAAGGCTGTTTTCGGGATGTTTTAAAGACTTATTTGACTTTTTTTAATTCCTTTTGCCTCTGTCACAACTAGTGAAGTGGATGGTTTTCAGATTTTAGTTTCCTTGTCATTGTTTACGGTGTTTCCTTGTTTTGCCAAAGTTTCATTCATTGTTTTTAGCCCAAACAGTGAATTAAATTAGGAACACCCATTTTTACTTTTGTTTCTTGACTATTTTCATTTCATGGCTTTTAAGTTTTAGCAAAGTGCTCTTATTTTTGGATTTTCAACACTGAACAAGGGCAATAGAGACATTAAAGTAAGAAATATGCTAATTGGACTATATAATAAATGTAAAAGTTATGAGAACTCTCTAATCACATGAGATTTGGAGGCTCCCATCTCTACCCTAATTAAAAATCTCAGTCCTATCTGATTTAGCATGGGGTTCACCAATACTGCTCAATAAGTACCACGTGCAAGAATGAAGCACCCCATGGACTCCTTCGGAGGGACAAATGGCATCTTACATGAGTGAATTTAATGTCCTAAATTGCAACCATTTTACAAGCAGGAGCCAGGAAACTCCACCAGCAGAAACAGGGATGTGGACTCCAGGATTGTATCTGGGCCCCTAGGAGGACACATGAGATCCTCAAGAGGATTGAAAGGAAGTACCCCATGGGGTGATCCAGATGGGTGGTTTCTGTCCTCATGTCTGTCCAAGGGAATTCCTGGAGGGTGATGTCCTACAGCCCAAACTCTTCACAGACTATCTACTAACCAAAAAGTCTGCAGCCAAGAGGAGCACTGATGACCAGGCAGATAGCTGCTCTCCCACCTTCTCCATGCAGGAGGGATGGATCCAAGCTCAAAGCTTTGCTGCCATGCACAAGGCACCAATGGAGCCAGAGGGGTTCAATGAAATGTGCAGCCACCAAACTCTGTTATGTTTATCCACACCCAAGTGCTTTTTAAACACAGAGTGCTGAGTTCCCTAAAGAGCACCTTAGTCAACACGCTCTCAGATTTCCAGCTGATAGCCCTCAAAAATAGAGTTTCGCCCCCGTTAAACAAGCAACTGTAACATTACTAGAGGTCTGCAGCCTTTTGTGCTGAGCTTCGACCTACAGCAGTATTTCCCTGCTAGAAAAAAGCAGGCTGGGGTTGGTGACATAACACCAAATATACAGATGGGACCACACTATAATTAGCAAGGGAATGTCATTCCTGCCATCTTTGCTTCGTTTGTAACTGTGCCTGTAAGCTCTGGGGAATGGTGTGCATTTCACACAGTCTGCACAAGAACGAGGATTGCCAACTGTCCCAGTTCTGGTGGGATACCCTTGGTCCTCTGACCCGAGGCTTGCAGAGATACCAGCAGTGCCACGGGAGAGCACTGCCCCTCGCCAGGCCACTGCCACGACCCCTGCTCCCAGGGCAGAGGGGAGGGATTTATCTGCATGGCATCAACAGCTCAGCTCGCTCTAAAACACCACGTGCTCCCTTCCAGAGGAGCACCGCCCGTTGCTTCTTGACAGGCTCCTTCACACAGACCCAAAAACATCCTTTTGCCCATCATCAAGCCAAATACACAGCCTGGGCCTAACAGGAGAGGCCAATAACTCCCCTCCACACTCAGCCTGCTCCCAGGAGGGAGAGGATTTAGTCAGAGCAAATATGGGGATTTTCACTGGAGCTGTGCTTTTCAGCATCTAACCACTCTTTTTAAATCTCTCTATTTGTTCCAGTAAAACACCAAATCAATGTTTAAGGTTTTACTGCTTACTTTAAACATTCTCACTAACATAAGTCTGGTTGTCTTTTGAACACTTTGTCATCCTCTGCAGGCACTTAGATGAAAAACTTACTATCAGCTTTGCTCTGTCTGTGCAGTCAAGTGAATTTGTTTGGTTTTTCACCAGACTGCACAAACTGGTGAAACCAGCCAGGGGAGGAAACAAACCCATAACGTAACATGTTTTTTGTCTTAAGCGCAAAATTCAACTCAACTTACTCGAGGAGGCCAATTCATCCTACTGAGTCCAAAGGGACCTTGCCTCTGAAGGTCTCAAAGCATGTTAGAAACATTAAGTTGTACAGATTTTTAACCTTAGGGATTTTAAACAGAACAGACCCCTGTGATCATCTCATCAGAGCCTTCTTCATGACACATAAATAATTTCCCTGTGTATTTCTTGCACAAACTCTGAATTTTGAGATAAAGTAGAGCACATTTTTCTGGTAAGGACTTCAGCCTTGATGAAAAACTTAAAATGATGCTCAAAGCACCACATCCTTACGTAAGTTCCCTTGATTTTTAGTTTTTTTTGCCATAAAAAAATCCACCACCACAAGTCCTCCCACAGTGCCACCGTATTAATGTAGAGGTGGGTAAACTGAGGCATGGAGGAGTCAGGACTTCCCCAAAGTTACACGACACCTAATTGTGTTCCCCCATTGTTATTTTCGGCACATTTAGGCTCAGGTTGCTGCTGAAAGGGCTGTCTGGTGTGAGCTGCCTGTCCCTGCTGTCATCTCCCCACTGCCCCCAGCCCGTGTCCCTGCTCCCTGTGGCCTCCCAGGTGAGGGAGGCACACCCAGCACCCCCAGCACCCACCTGCACCCCCAGGGCTGTGCTCCCAGAGCCCTGCCCGGGCTGTGACAGAGGAATCAGGCAGCTCCTGCTGTGAGCTGGAGCCAGAGAGCAGGAGGCTGGAGACCTGGGGTCTGCTCGCAGCTCTGCCACTGAATTTTTGCGGATCTGTAGGGAAATCACTTATTTCCCCGGGATTTCCCCATAAATTTGACAGAGTGCCTCGAGATTCCCCAAGGAAAGGCACTGTTCAAGTACAAAGCTTAATTATGATTGTTATAATATAGTCATGCCACTAATTCCCACTAAGAACTGCAAATCGCTCCCATTCCGCTCCTCCATCCCCCATGCTTGTCAGTGCTGGTGGACAATTAATTCCCCAAAAAGGAATATATTAAACACATGTGAAATCTTTTTTATTCACAGGACATCTCTGAGCAGATTGCAGTTCCCCTCAAACATATTTGTGATTTGAATGCGTCAAGTGATGTATTTCCATACTTTTTTTTTTTTTTAACAGCTCGACAGAATTTATTCAAAATTCAGGTTGTGACTGGCCAAATAAATCTTGCAACATCCTTCCTATGCCTGTGATCAACCAAATTCTTCTGCCATGTAGAAATTTAAAATGCATTTTCTATAAAGCTTGCATAGTTGTCTTTAGAAATCATATTGAATGAGCTGCTTTCCCCCCCAGTTAAATTTAGTCATTTTGAAATCCACAGGAAGCAATCTCGGGAGGAGTGTAGAAGGCTGAGGTGAGTTCATTGAAAACCTCAAATGAATTAAAATACATTGAAAATACCTTGCATTTTTGCCCTGCAATAAACACCAAGGCTGCCACAAGAAATTCATCAGCCTCTCCCAGCCAGGCTGAGCCACAACAACTGTGACTTTTCTTAAGCCAAGGGGTTAATGAAACCCCTGCCATAAGGGTTAAAGAATAAAG
This sequence comes from Pachycephala philippinensis, assembly GCA_013397055.1. Classification (NCBI taxonomy): domain Eukaryota; kingdom Metazoa; phylum Chordata; class Aves; order Passeriformes; genus Pachycephala; species Pachycephala philippinensis. Next base: position 1,933,636 of record VWZT01007960.1, on the reverse strand, counting down.
TCAGCTCTATGGCCACTGCTTAGGGAACGTTTGAAGGGCAGTTCAATATCCCTCCTACAAAAATCAACCCCTCTGCTGACAGCCCTGCAACCTGAACAAGGAGCTCTGAGATCTATTTGTGTAATATTAGACCTGAAAAAAATTACAAGTTGTGATGAAATTAAAGACATCCAAATTTTTAGCCATTCTCTGCTGATAAAGGCTCTATTATTACCATTTACAAAGGGGAAACACAGCCAATTATAAGCTACTTCTGGCACATGCCAGGCCTCAAGTAGAAGATAAGCCAACACAGCAGAGCTTGCAGCTGGAAGCCCAGAAACCTGAAAATGAGCTGACTCATGGAAATATCCTCATATAAAATATCGGATGGTTATTTTTCTCTGCCTCCTTTCTGTGTGTCTTAGGAATGATATATGAATTGCCTTATTTACTTTGTCCCATAAAACTTACATTTTTTTATTAATGTGCTGCCAGCTCCAAGAGCAGTCGGTGTGGGAGCGGATGGAGGGAGGGAAGCAGGGGGAAGAACTGCTCTTTTGGGGGCACAGCAGGGGAAAGGTCCCCCACAACACTGCAGGTCCAAAAGCACAGCAGCCAATTTTCACCGAGCTTTGTCCTGCTCCCAGAAAACACAGCAGCTCCTCACTCTGCCCTGATTTCACCAAAATCAGGAGGCTGCCTGTACTGATGTTACACCGGGGAGAATTAGTGCAAAATGAGGTTCCCAGAATTTATGCTCCTACCAGAAACCAAATTGTGAGCAGAAGTGATCTCCTCTGGTTTTGCCCCGTGCTGCTCATCCCAAATTTCAGCCCCAGCAGCAAGGCTGATGCCCAATTCCTCTGGCCCTGCTGTTCCCCAGCAGGCAGGGGATGTCACTGGCCATGGGCTGCTGTCAGCAGGGATAAACACTGAACTTACCTGCCTGGCACAGACACCAACGTGGAGCTTTTCTTGCACTCACTCCATTTTCCATGAGGAAATGTAACCTTTCAGATGTCTGTCCCCTTTCACGCCTACTTACAAGGCATTCACACATTGTTAGGAGAGGCCTGGGTCCAGGTGGGTGGGTGGTGGGATGCTCTATGCTTCATTTCCTTAGGAAACGAGGTTAAACAACCCTGCCCTCCCCCGTTATACTGCACTATTGAATTAAGGGTAGTGAATGCTCGTTATGAATATAATTAAAAGCAACAGCCTCATCTAACAATCTATTTTTATCCGTTCCTCACCTAGACAAGCAGCAGGAGGAATTAAAATCTGAAGGGAAGAGCCACAGTCGGGGCCAGTCGGTGGAGTTTTGCTCTCCACTGGACGGAACTATGTTGAAAAACGATTTCGGTAACACAACCTTCCTTAAAAACGACTGTCTGAAAAAGATGTGCTTTGGATGCCTTTTTTTTCCTGGGAAACCCATGTCTAACAACTGCAGGGGCACAGATTGGGAGGATATTTCCATTTTACGAGGGAAGAAGGCATGAGCTTTGCAGTGTTTCTTGCACCAGCTGCTGGCCCCTGTGGCGGCAGGGTAGGTAATTAAAAAGGACATCATGTAACAGATAAATGCAGGATAGTAAGTAGTCATTACTTGATATACAGTATATCATCTATTATTAGAGGCTAATAATTCTCTAACCTATTCATGTTAGTCTTTTGTCTGAGGAGCTGGCCACTTGGCACGCTCTAAATTTCTCAACATAAAATTTACTCGATGTTACAACTCATATCTAATCCCAAATTTCTGTGCATTTCACTGCAGTATATCATGTAGCGAGGTAAAAGCTCAGCACTAAATCCTTTGCAAAAGGAAGAACAAGCCAACAAAACTCCATGTTTTCACTTTCCTGCCAGAAAAAAAAAAAGCAAAACAGTACTTTGAATATTTTTCTTAGCTGTAATTTTGTTTCCTCCTTTAGAATGCTGCAATTCTAGAGATGCTCAGCTGTACTTTACACAGCACTCAATAATGCACTTTTTGGCTGATATTTTTATACTTGGGGAAATAACCTGCATTTTAAATAAATTTTTACATACATTTAAATACTTTTTTTTAAAAAATGCATTCTAAAGGGAACCAGAGGAAGTGCTATTGTGTTTAATCACAAGGAGCAAAATCCTCAAGTCATGTAAATCACCATTTCACAATCTGCTCTGCAGTATCCTAATTTGGAAAGTGTATCACAGCAAACCAAGCTGAATTTATAAGGGATTCTTTACACGTTCAAAACATTCATGTAACTTAAGACTGTCAATCTCCATCAGCTGTCCTAGATCACTCCAAGAAATAGAAGTAGAATTTATTTATTTGGAACTTCATTTCTTTTCTTCTAACTACTGATGCTTACTTTTCTTTTTCATTTGATTATATTTCTCTTTCTTTTATTTTAGTTCCTGTCACTTGCTTTTACTTTACTTTCCTTTACTTGCTTTTATTTTGCTTTCTTTTACTTTATTTTATTTTTATTTCATTTCTAAAGCCCAGTCTAAAAACTTAACTTACGCCATAAAAAAAGCCGAGCCACCCCAAAGTACCCAATTACAGCGTCTCCAGAAGGTTTAGAAGCCAGAACAGCACTGATAAAAAAAGCCACATGGGACGAAGCAATAACACTGCGCTCGCCCGCAGGATCTCTGCTGATGAGCAGCTCTACAAGGACTCCACTGATAAGGGCTCACAGCAAGAAACTGTAGTAGCTGCACCAAAAATGACACCAGATCTCTGCTCCTGTCTTCTGCAAATTGTTTTCCAGCGCAGCTCTCTCCTGAGAGACGGAAAACACTTGCCGCAGGTTATCGGAACCTCACGCTCTCAGCTAACCTGGCCCCGCCACCGGCCAAGAGCCGGAGATGCAGCAGGAGGACAAAGTCTGCAAACTGCTGGGAGAGGCTGGAGCAGAGCATGGGAAAGGAGCAAAGGGACCCTCCCAGCAGCTTCACGTGCAAATCGCCCCAAAGAGCTCTGGATTACAGCTGGACCCAACTCCAGATTAAAAGGAGAGTTGAGTAGTGGAGTTAGGAACGGAGACAGATGGGGAAAATACTCCCCTAGGGATTAGGAAGCATGTGGCATTCAAAATGTGTGATATAATTTTTATGTTGTTTGCCTTGTTTACGTATCCTTCATATAAAAGCAGTATTTTGTCCACCAAAGGCTACTAAAACCTACGTGCATTTTTGCAGTACTGTGCTGTTCGTTTTTGTCCGTGAGCAACATCACATCTGTGCTCATTTGAATCCCATTCCCCATAGTTTTGCCTGGAATTGGCACCAGCCTCCCTCTCCTATAGAGGGATTCTGTGTGCTGCGCTATAGCTGTTATACTCCACCCCAGAGATTGCTGCAGTTCGGCTCGGCAAGATTTGCTTTCAGGCTCCCTGTAAGAGCACAAGCATTTGGGGTCCTTTCTGTGTTTTAGAGAGGGAATAAACACCCTTTGTTAGGACTCGGAGCAGAAATACAAAGGTTCCCATATCGAGAGGCTCCGCTCTGGCTCTTGGAAAGATGCAGGGAAGGCTGAGCACAGGCGAATGACCAGCCTGGCCACAGCACGCAGCACTAATGCAATTACAAAAGGCTCATATCTAGAAAGGAAAAGTTTGCACTGATATTACAGCGATAGCAAAGGAGGAAAAAGCCCTCTCAAGTGTCTTAAAAACACTTGACCCACTTCTACGTAAACTGACAACCCCTCGCTTTTTCCCTAAGATCAGCAGCCTCCACCCCACCTTGCTCACAGTTTCTGAGGACTTTTAGTAACTTTCTCGCTGTTGTGTTTAGGAGATAGGAAATATTTTCCTGTGGCTCAAATCTCTGTTAGACCAACTGAATTTAAAAAAAAAAAAAAAAGAAAGAAATTACTTCACTTTCTAACAGATGCACGAGTGCACCTTGGGATGAATGTGTTACAGAGTCCAAGCTATTGCCACCTGCCTCCCAATTACATTTGCTGCATTGTCCCTTGTGGTGTGCACCTGTGACAGGCTGGCACAGAGCGGGGACGACTGGAGTGTGCAGGCGTGGACCGAGCCACACAGGATTTTGTTTTGCAAAAGTCTCCCAGCAATTAGTGCCGTGCTTTCTTAAAGCATGAGGGATATTCTGCAGCAGCTGACTTTCTTTCCTCCTCTCGATATGGTGAATTAACACAGAGAAATTGTGTTCTTGTAAAGGGGCAAAGCCAGGAAACTATAATTTAAAAAACTCTTCACCTTAGGATACCAAACGTCCAGCTGGCCAGGGAGCGATCTAACAAGGGAAAAGGTCATTTATGGGCTCCCTGCTACCTCTCCTCACATATACACCTAGTCAGCCAATTAACTACCTCTAGAAATAATTCCCATCAAATTTCAATATGATTTTTACAGCTGAAATAATAGAGAAATCCACAAGGCTGTGACTGTTTGCAGCAAGAATGATGAACAAAGGAAGGCTTCCAAGGTTTTAGGCTCATTATATTCATTCCAGTATAACGTACTGGTTTTTTTTTTCTTCTTTCCCCTGGTAGTGTTACAGCTCTTTAAGTGGCTGAACAGCATCTGCACCAAGAGGACCACATGATGAGAAGCAGAAGCAAGGAGACATGGTATTATGCATATTGTAAGGGTACACTGAGCAATGCACTCGCAGTGACGTATGTACTGACAGGATTAATTTGACATTGGCTAGTGAAAACTTATTTTGTCATTAAGCTATCATAATTATACCATATCCAGAGCCACCGGATGCCCTAGCTGAGAACCCTACATATGCTGCCTTTGCAGCGAGAGGCTAATACAGAATTTTAACATCCATCTATTTTTGATGGGGCTGGTACAGGAGAACAGATTGGGACACTGATGGTTTGTAAGTACCCCACGACTACCTACGGGTAGTCAAGGTGACAGCGGTACTGGAAAATGGCTGAGGGGCATTTGCAGCCTCTTAATGGGGGTCCTGCTTCCCACAGCCTAAAAAGGCAAGAAGATTTCAACAGATTCTAAATCTTTTTGTAATGCAGCCTGGCTAAACATTGCTTCCGAATCATATGTTTTCAGCAAAGAGGATATTGCCCTGTAAAACAAGGACATACAGGAAAAATGAGCTCTAGAAGCCAGAAAAACCATGAAGGTCTTTTGCATGTGACTAATATTCAGAAAAATCAGTCTTTTGTCTCTGCCCCCATCATTTATTTGGATGATTAGATATGCTTAAGAATGGAAAACCAGAAAGACACCAGGACAGAAGAGCAGCTGCACTGTTAAAGATGTGATATTGCAATATTTATTGCTCCTGAAATAAGAAAAAACAATGGAGTATCCAAAAAAATCTTAATGTTTGCAGGGTTTAAGCACAGCAATTTCAGGTTACCTTAAGGTGACAATTTACAAACAGAATCAAAATTGTGTAATAAGCCAAAAAAAATTGGTTTCATTCTTAGTTCATAAACTCCCCTGCCAATGACAAAATATGCTATTAGTGGCCTCAGTACAATTGTGAAAATATCCCTCAGTTACAATTGAATGTGCTGGGTGTTGGGGGTTTTTCTTCAATGTTGTGTGTTGTTGAGCTAAAAATGACAAAGCCCTGGATTTCTTCGTTCTTGCAATCTATTCTTTTCCCCTGACTTCCTGTTTTCATGAAATTTTAATCAGGCATTTAAAATAAATAGCTATGCAGAGCCTCTATGCCTCTTTGAATGCTTGGGATGGATGTTTTGGGTAAAGTGATAGTCCAGAGACCTTGAGAGCATTTAATCCCATTCTAACTTGGCAAGACAACAGAAAATTAAACCACTGAACTCTTCACTTCTAGCAGCTCTGGAGAGATTTTGGGGGAGGGATGGAGGAGATTTCGGTGTGTGGGACAGGACAATGAAATTACAGGTCCATCTCTGTTCCCCCTGATATGAATACTGGCAGCAATCAGACCAGTTTAGAAGGTCAGCTCCCTAAAAAAGAAAATGTGCAGCCCCTCATTGCACACCCCATGCTTGGTGCTCACCCCTGCACAGCCTCAGCCCGCGGCTGTTGCGCTGCACCCACTACATGACACAGTTTGGGGCAGAATACACCAACGTGGAAAATGCCAGGAACCAGATTAGAGCAGAAAAGCTGAGAACCTGGGACAAGGACAGTACCAGCCAGCGGGAATCTCTCTGCCTCGTAAGAGTTTGTAGCTGATGGGATAAAACCTCCAGATTTTAGGAAATCATAGGAAAGCTCCTTGAGTTTCAGGGTCAGTGGTTCAGTTATTAATGAAGGTGACATGGTTTGGTATGAGAGTGAATGACCCCAGATCATAGCTAAGCGTGATTGCTGAGCCTTACTCTAATTTAAACTTCTGTGGGATTTTTATTATCAGACATGTTAAGAGGTAAGTGCTCCATGGTACAGACAATAAAACAACAATATACAAGTGGGCCAACAAATTGTTACAGAGTCAAAACTCTCATCAGGCACGAGTCATCTTCTCCTGGTCATGGTTTCTTGGAGGTCTGTGTTTAAATTGGAGGCTTTTAAACACAGTCACATCTCCAGTTGCCTGTGTGTTTTGGAAACGTTTCACTTCTACTGGCATGGGGGTCAAGGTTTTTTGCTTGAACCAGGAGGAAGATATAAATGTTTACTCTGTGGTTTTATACACTGCTCAGTTCTAACGAGGAAGAATCAGTTGCCGCCTCCAAAAAAAAAGAAGTGAGAGCAGCTAAATCACGAAGCAAACTTACAACAGCAGCTTAGAAAAATGAGGGAGACGGAGCCGCTTTAGAGATGTGAATGAAAGTAAGAGGATTACGGAGTCCTCTTGAGGGGAGACATACTTGGCAGGGCTCACAAGATGGCACAAGTAATATCTGCTGTTGAGAACAATGAAAACTTCCAGGATTTCATGCCTAATGAGTACTTTCCAATTTTGGGGGTCCCTTTACCCTGAATTCTGCTTGGGTCTTGTTTCACCCCACTTACTCCCCTCCCAGCACCAGCAGCAGTCTTTTCTGCCCTTGCCATGTCAAACCTTTTGAACCCTGCTCATAGGTGCAGAGAGCATCACTCACACAGTGGGGTACATATTGCTGCTGCACACCACTGTGAACCATGGCAGAAATCTCCTCCTTGGCCAGCTCGCCGGCCTCTCCCTGGCATAGCCCCTGACTTTGACATATCAAAAATAGCAATATGAAAATGAAATATGAAATATTTTCATAGAAAAAATATTCCAAGCAAAGCAAAACAGAGCGACTCTTGGCTCCTTGTCCTTTAACATACATATTCAATGTGCAGGAAGCTAGGAAGAGCTATTCATGGGGTTGGCTTGTTTTTGTTGGTTTAGGTTTGGGGGGAGGGGGAGCATTTTCAATGCACTCTGCATCCTTCACAAATTTTAATAAGTGGTTTAAACCACAGTGATCCCTTCCCCNTTTTTTTTTTTTTTTTGAAACAGTGTTTAATTTCTGCAAGGACATTTCACTTTAAAAGGAAGAAAGGGCTGCTCCATAAGGGCTGTGCAGTGCAAAGCTTTTTCTAGTCATTTCCAACAATATATTTTGGAACTGTTCCCAGTAAACAGGCCAGATTAGCTGCCTTTGGTTCACATTTTACATTGTTCGTGAGATAGGGGAGCTCTGAAAAGCAGACTCTGTCCATACTGTTTGGTTGCAATAAAGCTAATTCTATTCAGTCCTATAGCAGTATGATAGCACTTGTGTAGGATTTCCCTTCGCTTGCATATTTATAGGGTCTTGTAGAGCTCTGCTGTAGCTCAGTGCCAGCATGAAGAAATCAAGCTGTCAGTAGTTTCTATTTTTGTCCCTACCTATAGTTTCAGTAATGACAAGTGAGTGAGGCAACATATGCATTTCCCATCTACAGGAAAAAATTACTGTCTTCCTTCAGTGTCTTACATCTGTGCTACAACCTATTTTCCTAGGGCTTCAGATTATGTTAGCTGATAGTTAACATCTATAAGCACTGGTCAAGTGCAGTTGATTCCAGACGCTGCATTAGTTGAACCACAAGAGAAAAAGTTTGAATGATTCAAAATTCCTGGTGCTTTTCCCTTCTGCCTTTAAAAAGAAGAGATAAAAAAATCCTTCCTGGAAAATAGCTGTTCTTGTATCACATCCTGGCTCCTATCATGCTTTGATCAGCACACACGTTCAAGAAAATGAGGATTCTCCTCCTAAGATTAAGGGAGCTGCTGATTATATTTAATGTCCTCTTCTTGACCCCAGATGGTTAACTCATCGCTGCAGCTTCTGGGGGAATTGTTTCAATGAGAGTAGATAATCCCAAAACTGAGCTGTGGTCAGCAGTGTGATGCCTCACTGCTTTATCAGAGCAAATGGAAGGGATCTGGGACCAGGATCCAATGCTAACAGAGAGACAAGGTCTCCCAAAAGCTGCTTAATTATTAAGGCGATGCCTGCATCGTTCACAATCTTCCCCCTCCTTCTCGTAAATACTAATCCTGCATTTATTAATGCTTCAACTCCACCAGGGCATGGCCACCTGTGAATGCCAAATCCAGGGCAAAATGTGGGAAATGCTGCTCGTGAGCCCCAGCAGCTGGAAGAGGCTGATTCTGAAGGCAGTGCCAGGGACGGCAGGCACCCATCCTCGCTCTCAAATGCTTTGGCTTGACAGCATCAAGGCATTTACAGCCTCCGACATGACTGCATCAGATCTTCAATGACAGCTAATAAAACGGAACTACACCCCACTGCTTTGAAAAGCAGCAACTCAGAACTCCTTCAGAGATTAGACTTATTTAAATAAGAGAAAGACACTGGGCTTTAACAAAAGCTCATAAGGAAAATACCTTGGCAAGTTTGATAACGAGGAAAACACTTTATCATATTCTTTCTTCTTCCTCCTAGCTCCATCCTCTCCTTGCCTTCCACACAGCCTAGAAAAGCAGATATTTATCCTGCACTTAGTGCCTGAAGGGGGATGTGTTCACCTCAAAGTTCAACCTTTATCCGTTCTGCTTCTCCACCTAAAGTGACATTTTTTTGTGCCATTCTGGGGCTCCAACACACCACAAGGAAGAGGCAGAATTAAGATAGGAGTGGAGGGAGACAGGGGACAAAGTAAGAACTGTTGGGCTAGGTTGTAAATAAAAAGCAGACAAAATATGTTAAAAAATACAAGGCAGTGCTATAAATCCCTCTCTCCTGTGTGAGCCGAGCTACTGTGTTACAGAGCTGGAGGGGCTGTGAGACTTCCCGTTACTTTATAGTCCATGACGATCACCCTCTTACAGTGCCACAGGATAACAAGCAAATGTCCCGACTCCCAGGAAGCCGCTCATAAAAAGAGGCACTGCAGCCTCTTACAATCCTCCAAATAAGAGAAGAAAAAAGAAAGGACTTTTTTTTCCCCCCCACCATAAACTCGTACTTATTTTGCTAATTTTGTTTTAATTGTGTGCTGGAGCAGAGGGTGTTGTAAGCTGGGGAGAAGGAGAGGGAGAGGAAGAGAAGGGAGCCTGAAGCCAGGGAGCCTTCTTGCTTGTTAATACACAGGCAAAATGATATGCACATATACAGCTCCGAAAGCTACCATGGGGAGAGAAGGAACACAAAGGAGCCATTTATTGCCTGAAAACTGTCTCTGAACAAACCCATTGTGTTAAAGTAATACAAATTCACAACACCTTCCTGCCTCTTTTTCCGTCTGGAGCTGGGCTAGTTTGCGTAAAGGACCCTGCCACCCGGCACAAGCCCTGCAGCCTCAGACCCTGGCAGAGCTGTGATTGCTCAGCATCCTTGGAAGGTCCCCTCGTAGGGCCAAATGCCATGCTGATAACATAGAGGTGAGAGAGAGGAACGGGGGAAAGGAGAGAGATAATAATTTGGCCGGGAGACACCCATCAACTCATTTCTGGTCAGGCTGTGGGTTTATCGAGAGAGGCAATTTAAATCCGAGAACCAGAAGGAGGTATCTTTTGATGTAACATTTTGTTCTTTTTCTGAATACAAAGTTATTCCAGGCAGTGCAGTTGGCCTGAAATAGTTATCAGTTACAAAACCGGGACTGCTCCTATCTCCCCTCCTTGTGCAATGCAAAGAAGATCCTCCCGCTGAGCTCCAAAGTAGGGGAAAAGCTATTAATTAAAAATAATTCTCCACGTTAAGGCTTGCTGCCTAAAGCTCAGCTAATATTAAGGAAATTCCAGCCGTTCACTCCCTGCTGCTGGAGGCTTTTCTTTCTCTATTCTGTTTTGCTAAGCTCTTTGAGAAGAAGAGGATATGGAGATCGCGTCGATGGCTCCAGCCCCTTCCATCTCCTCCCTGAAATTCAGGCTCTGCTTTTTCCCTCTTTGGGAAGGACCCAATCCATCAGACTGGACCATCCCAGAAGGGAGAGCAGGTTTACTTTCTTTCCACCTTCTTTTCAACCTGTGGTGAGGACAGGGGTCATCCCCTGACCTTTGTCCCACCCAAGTGTTCAGCACCAGTCAGAAGAGGGAACTTTCCCAGCTCACAGCAGGGCTGCCCCTCATCCCTGCCCCAGCCCCACACTCCTGCTGAGCATCACAGCACTGCTTCTCAAAACACCTGCCCCAAATTTTCAAGCCTCATCCACGCTCTCCTCAGCCATGTTCAGGCACTGCTTCTTCACAAGGAGCCACTCGTGCAAATCCAAACCTGTTTCTCTCGCTGGAGCCCCATGGATCCACTCTCCTGACCCCTGGGACACAGGACCTGCACAAAAACAGCTAATACGGGAAAAGTATCTTTCAGTTCTGCTTTTTGGTGGCATTGTATTTCATCCCACCAATGTTAAATATCACAGAAAACTTCCAAAAACACTTTAAGAAACCTTTTACATTTTATCAGGTGTTGTCACAGTGTTTGGGAAATGTAGAAGGAGTACAAAAATGGAAATCTGAAGAAAAAAGAAACTAATCAAACTTCAAAAACATTATTTTCTGTGCTGGAAAAGGGTTGAAATTCTATGTTTCCTTATGCCTAAACACTATAGAACTGCAGCAAATAGGCTGATTTTGACAGTGACAATACAACTGCAACATTCCTGCCATTATATTATCTCAAAGCACATCTTGCACTATTATTTTCTTAACAGCTCCATACAGTTAAAAACATCCACTCTATTTCCATGATTTTTTTTTCTGGATTCATGTTTCATGCAAGAATCCTTTAGAAGAAGGACCCCCAAAAGTTTGTTTTATCAAATTCTAACTTTTACCATTTCAAACCCCCTAATGCTGCAACTTGATGTACAAGCTGTCAGAACAAAAGCCTCCTCTCCTCAGTGCACATATTTTGAAGCCATTACTTTCACTTTTCAAGCAACAACAACAACAAAAAGAAATACCTTCAGTATTTTTTATGATTCCCAATTTCTTTTTGAAGTTCCTTAAGCCTCAAAAAGGTTTATTTAAAACAATTTCTGTGTTTTCAGGCAGTAAGTTTTTAATGCCCATTTTTTAAGTGTGCCTTTTAAAATATTCTTTTCTACTGAGATAAAGGTTAAGAGAAGGTAGTGACAAAGACAGTGCGTGACGGGGAAAAGTATTTCATACACCACTGTGAATTTACATAGAGCTGTCAAATGTGTTATCCCAAAAAGGATTCCACTAGGACAGACAAATAACCTCTTCATTCTTGAGCATTAGTCTTACAAAGATGTGAATTTAGATCTTTATTCATTAAAGTGTTAAGTCCATACTTAGGCACATACAGCTGAGTCTTACTTAAATCATAGAGGCTGGAGATCAAGTTGATTTTGTATTTACATGGGGATTCTGGTCCAAAAAACCCACAGAGCTAGCACTGAAAGAACAAATCACCCCTCATATCCATGCTTTCTTTCAAAATCATGTCTGCACCACAGTGCCAACACACATACAGCAAGTCCAGATTAACATATTCCCATGGGAATTTCTGTAGGGCTCTAAGCACAGATTACCTGGAGCTGGCCATGAATCTCTATTCACTGATGACACAGGATTCCTTCTGAGTAGGCACCTCAGAGAAGGAAAGTGGTGCTTTAAAGTGTGTCCTAACCAAAATGTGGCAACTTATTTTTGCTGAATTCCAGCAGTGGAGATGATGTAGCCCATGATGCTGATCCCTTGTGCTACCACTGCCACTGCCCCTTTTGCAGGGAAAATTACTCTCTGTACTATTGTTACTGTGAAAATCCAATATAAATACTGCTTAAATACATCAATAGTGTTCAAACATAACTTTCAGCCAGTCATGTGAACCGTACTCTTGATTTTCCAAGTTCTCATCCTTCCCTTAAAACTGAGTGTTTACCCAGCCTGAGTTCACACACATTCACATTGAGTGTCTCAGTGAGTAATTCAGGTTGTTCCATGGGCCACATCGATTCATCAGCAAAACCTTAACGTGAGCTATTTTGAGCCAAAAAACACAGGATGTTTTATTTGAACTGCACAAGCAGCATCTTTCCCAAAACCCCAGCTGAAGGATGCAGCGCTTAAGCCGAGCAGAGGAGTAGCAGTCATACAGCTCCTTACTCACTTGTCTTTCATGGGAAGTTCATCCCAAATGCCTGCAAGAGAAATTACTGAATACAATACTGCTGCCTACATCACATTATTTATACTGCAATAAATACAAATCAAACACCACTTTTGATGTAAAAGCCACCAATTGAGAATTTCACTACCACGTGAGGCTGCTTCCATTTCCTACGGTGATATTAATTTCTAGTTTTTCCTCCTGTCTCTGCAATTACTTTTTAAGCTTCTCTATTTCACTTCATAAATCCCACTCATAAGACTGCAAGTCACCTAGATGCCATCTGCTGAAAAACAGAGTGATGGAAAGTCTGAATAATACACCGAGTCAGGGTTATAGATGCTACATTTTGACACATTCAGAGGCATAAAGTTGGGGGAAACAGATTAATAATTACTTTACCTGAAACTAAATCAGTTGTTCATTATAGGCCTGACCACAGGCTGAAGCTGGTTCTATAAATACCTCGGTTTGGTCTGATCTAATACAACCACACCGGGTATGCAAATATTCCACACTCCAACGGCGAGATGCTTTTTCTGATAGTTCTTGCTTTAGCATGTCAATCTGAAACCTTGATTGCTTTTCTCACACTTCTTTGGATGAAAGGACATAAACAGCTATGAAAACCAGTTCTTTAATATGCTACTCTTCAATTCAATTCAAACATACACTTATTGCAAAAAGAACAACATGAACTGAGAAAAAAAAAAAAAGCCAGAATGGAGAGTACCATAATGTAATAGCAAATGCAAAGCAATTTTCATTCCTGGATCCTGGAGGATGCATGTACAGAGCAATTTTTCTACTATACAGCAAAAAAGGGATGAGGGGGAGGAGCACATGGGGACAGCTTATGAAGGACTGCTTTTTAACTCAAATACTACATTTTTGCAAGCTTTTAAAAACCACTGCTAATAATTTATATTTGGTGTGATGGAGAGTGTATACTTAATATTGCAGAGGACAAAAAGGTCCTAAATCTTTCTGGCTTGGATTATTTGACCTCGAGAAGTTTAGTCTGAAAACATTTGTTACATGATGAAAAGCTTTGTGAGAATGCTAATAACATTCTTAAAGGGTTAATGATGCCTAACTGATTGGCACTAAAAACTAGATTTCATTTGGTATAGTGACAGGGAAACTCTGCCACCAGGAGTATACGTTCATGCCCACATTATTACAGGACAATTTAGATCATCTTATTTTAAATTTCATGGCTCTGTAACATAGATGTAAATCAAAGTCAGTGAGGCAAATTATGATTTTTCCATAGTGAGATTTTTATAGTCTTGATCTTGAAAATATGCTTTGGGCTCAAGCTCTATCAAAATCCTTTGAATTAGCCAAAGGAGTTTGTGTTGCTGCTAGTGTACAATTAGAATTAGAAAACAAAAGCAGAAAGCTTTCAGAACAAGGCGTGTCCCATCATTTTAAAAATCCGGGCTATACGAACAATTACTATCTATAAAAGAGCTGGAAACATGAGCTGTTCAGGTCCAGTAACATGAGAATATTGAAATTGAGAGATTTCAAACTGAAATCCTGGGTACACCTAGGAGACTTCAGCAAATATCATATGCTGTTAGCGTGGCTAAAGCACTGCAAAGGAATACGTGTGTTTGTTTTGTGCACATGTATAGAGGCATATGTGTCTGTGTACACCTGCACATATCATTTGCTATTGAAGGATTTCAAGTATTTCATTGCATGATTGTAGCACACAGGTTCAGTCACATCCAAGCAATTCCTTACTTTAATAAACACACTGTGCACTTGACATATTGGTTGTCTGCTTTTTTATACCTGATTTATCCATCACTTCCATTTCCACATTTGACTTATTGGTCAATTCCTTTTTAACATTGGAGGTACTGGTTATTTTCTTTTCAAAATTTGGTTAAAGTACATCACAAAAGTCCTTTCAGATCTGTTTCGAAATATTACACATATATCTGAAATGTACATTCAAAATCTTGATTCCAAAACTTTCTTGATTAATAATTTGTCTCGTCTTATCATGGGATAGTCTTTCTTATATGCCAGTATAATCTGAATTAGATGAAACAAGCAATTACAGTGGACATAAAATACAGTAAATGTAGCTTTACAATAAATTGCTCTCTGTGAAGCTTTAAAGAGAGTCTGGAGATTTAATAAAAAGCATTAACACAAAATAGGCAAAATTTGAGTTCTAGCTTCAACATTTTTATGCTCTAGAGTTACACGCTGCAAAGGCAAACAAAAGAGAATTCGTGCTGTGCATCTCCGAGTGCCCTGGGGATACCAGAGAGGGAATCTCAATGTAAAAACTTTGTTTGTCAGGAAAAAATGCACAGGGGAAAATCTTTGGGGGAAAAAGACAGGTGCAGAGCTCCAGAAAGGGCTCCCTGGTCTGAGTTCAACATCCACTCAAGCCAGAACCAGGTGCAAGATCAAACTTCAAACAGGACGAGAACCTGATGGAGTTACAGACTCCACAGTGAAAGCAATGAAAGGAGGGAAGTGAG
This sequence comes from Pachycephala philippinensis, assembly GCA_013397055.1. Lineage (NCBI taxonomy): Eukaryota > Metazoa > Chordata > Aves > Passeriformes > Pachycephala > Pachycephala philippinensis. The sequence goes on along the minus strand of VWZT01007960.1, from coordinate 1,918,633 downwards.
CTTGGACTTTCTGGCCAAGCTCCAGCACAGGTAATTAAATTTTACCTAACTAAATTCTCTCTGCACCCTCAACAAGATACATGTTTGTTATCCACTTCCTAACCTGCTCCAAACTGGGGGCAGGGCTGTTTTATACAGCCAGGCAGCTTCTGGGTTCCACTGGTGCATGAAAGGAGCCATATCCATCCACGTCTTATCTGCCTCACAGAGCTGTTTTGAGGGCTATTTAATAAATATTTGGAAAGATGAAAGACACCCAGGAAGTGCAAAGTACTATTATTTCACACTCACCTCTGAGCAGATCTCTAGATAAACTGTACATCCTGGGAATTCAAACAGTTCCATGAATGGATTTCAGAATTATTCCCTCAAATGGTCCCATCCTGCCCAGAGCTGAGCAGCTCCCAGGAGGAGCTGAGCACCAACCCTGCCCCTGAACCCCAGAGGAATGGAGAGTGCTCCTCATGCAGCAGGAGGTGCTCACAAAACAGGGTTGTCTTTGAGGGATATTCATTTGTGCTTTAAGACACTTCTGTGTTTTTGGTAAGAGCTTATGACAATCACCACCAAATTCAAAAGAAGATTTTCCACTGGGTTTGTTGAAAGTTTGATTTAACCCTGAAAGGAGGAATGGAAGGAGCAGTGTGCACCGGGCAGGACTGACTCTGAGGTCTTACACAGTTTCTTTCTACCCGCAGGACTGAAAGTAAGAAGAAGGGAAGAGAGAGAGAGAGGAATACGACCTGGAGGTGCCAGGGTCAAAGTGAGGGTATATGTCCCTACCTCTGGCACTGCCAAAAAAATAAAATAGTAATAATAAAACTGGCAGTAAGGAGTAAAAACTTGGCAGTTGCTACAACATCTTGTTGTTACAATGTAGGGAGCTCTCCTTTCTGACCTCTCCCAGGACATTTCGTGGCAGGAACAACTAGCCTTGGGTGTAAGACAGAGCTCTCCACTAAGGTCGATCTGTGCTGCACTTGGCGATTCATCGCTATCAATCATCACAAGGAGGGAAGCTGGCCTTGGATGGTCTCATCCTCTTGGTTTCTCTTGACATCTAAAAACCACTGTGACACTTAAAAATAAAATGCAGGCTCTCAGTTTTAAATGAGCTTCCTTAAAAAGATCTGACCTCAGTGCTGCCAGAGCCTGGTGCAGGAAGCTGCCAGGATGTCCCCACTGGGAGCAGCATGGCTGTTCCTGTAGTGGTCCATGACCCTTCCCACAGTGGGCTCCTTCCCTGTACTCGCTGCAGATCACTGTGGGTAAGTGCTCCCAGGAAACACTTTTCCTACAAAGATGCATCTGTGCACTGCCTTTGGATGTACATCTCCTGGATCAGTCCAAGCATGATGATCACAGATCCTTCCAAAGCCCACTGAAACCATGGAAAAGAGGGATTGAGCAGGAACCCCTGTGTCATGACAGCTCATACCCCAGAAAGCTGCACCGTGGCTGGTTGACTCATTTGCTTCCTCCTGTGACTGAGTGCAGCATCACTTCATGGACAATGAGAAAGCAGAGAAAGCTATTTAAATTTATACTTCCCATATTCAGTTATTAAGCTGCAAATAGGCAGCAATTACCAAAACATTCTTGGGATGGACAAAATGTTACCATTTCTTTTATCATCCAAAACTCATTGAGTTTTGGGTTTCAGTTCTTTTTGGTTGGTTGGTTGGTTGGTTGGTTGGTTGGTTGGTTGGTTGGTTGGTTGGTTGGTTGGTTGGGGTTTTATGTGTGTTTTTAAATATAGTAATAAAATTATATTATGCATTCTTTGGAAAAAACAGAGATTTCAGAACTGCTCAATAAATCTGTGTGCTTCTGTATATTGAAATCTAGTGTAGCATCACAAAAGCATGCAAAGAATTTGTCAGTTCTTTTCTAGAAAAACTCAAAGGAGAAGTTTCCTGCTTCCCACAGCCAGGTACCTTGAATTTGGTGAGACCTAATTACTCATTTCCCATAAAGTAGAGCAGCCCATTTCCTGGCCCCATAAAGGTCTGAGTGAGGGCAAACCACTCCCACCAAAGGTCTTCAGCCTGAGGGCTCAGAAGAAGACACCATGAGATAAAAGACATTCCTACACCTCAGAAAATGGGGTCTGTAACCATGTGTGAGAGAGCAGGCAGATTTTAACTTTGCTGATAGTTTCAGCAGCAAAGGCCTCTGGATGTTCACTGATTTTCTTTTATATGTCTAAAATGATCTTGAGCTCCCTAATTTTCATATGAATCCAGTAATTACTTCCTGTCCTCCTCAACCACTCCAAAAGTCAATGCTACGCTGTCCAAGACAAACTACCCTCTCAAGAGGGATTAGGAAAAGACTTGTGCCCCAAGTGAGTTATATTCAGCCCCCTCTTACTTTCCCAGCAGAGCTTCCCCTCTCTTTTCCACTCTGCCAGCATTTCCCACGCAGCACAAATCCACATGTGAACATTTCACAGAGCAGGGAGCCAGTTCTCACACCAGCAAATGCCAAACCCTCCAGAACCATTAAAACAAACACGACACCGTTTGCATCCTGCACTTGTTGAAATGTAAAATGGACCTGACACCTTGGGTTTCATCTGCTGGCTTCTCTCTGAGACAACGTTTCAAGACAAACAGGTTACGTGTGGCTATGGCGTGGAAGTGGTTTCAGTGAGGTTTTTGTACAACCTAGTTCCCACCATGGCTCGCAGAACATCCCTCAGCTTCAGAGCTGTCTGTTGCTGGTGTGGGTGGCTCGGACAAAAGATGGGATCTCATTTGTGCTGACTGGGCTTCCAAGAAGTGGTTCACCACTTGCACTACCCTGCAACAGCTTACTGTGCTTCCAGCACAAAAATGCAGCACCAGAGCCATCGACTGTCACCACTCAGATGTCAGTGGAGCTCTGAATGTGCTGCCACAGGAAACTACAAAATTACCCTTTCCAAAAGTGGACAGAGCTTATGGTGTTACTTGAAAAAAACAAGCCAACAAACAAACAAACAAAAAATACCAAATCCAGCCCACACCACCCACAAAAAAATCCAAAACAACCCCCCCCACCATTACAGCTTTTGGCTCTCACTCTCTTCACCTATTGCTGCACACGCAGAATCTACATCTAGAGGAAACCAAGAAACAAGGAACAGATGTTGGGTGATTGAAAATCTTGAGCCTTCCATAGTTTTATTGACTTGTCACAACAGAGAAATTTGCTTTAATTTACTTTAAAAGTAAATGACTTGATCTTCATAAAACTGGTGGCAAGTCACAGTTCTTAATGAGGACGTTAAACAAGGATTCTGTTTAACAACCAGAGGCACCAATTCCAAATGTAATGCCTATTTGAACAGACACATCTATCTTCTCTTTTGAAACACCCTGGTTTATTTTCAAGATGTTCAACATACCCAGGGAAAAAAAAAGAAGCCTTTGAGCCCTTGAAAGCCTATGCAAAAGCTTAAGGGTTTTTTCCCCCCTTCAAGATACTTGATTGTACCAGATTGTACCAAGTAACTTCCTTTTTTTTCCCTTCTTTATTACTGAATGAAGTAATCCATATCTAAATAAAGACCTTTTGAACTCTACTGGCTTCAAGATAATCTACAATGTAACTGAGGAAAAATCTGAAACAAGGAAAAAAAAATGCCAGGAGTTCAGGGGCTTAAAATCAGGCAAAGACCTTCAACTTTTTTTAATATAAACTACCAGCTGCTGCCAGTCCTGCGTGCAAGCCTTGATGTTTTTGAGAGATTAAATTTATGTCCCCAGACCCAAACTCCAGTATTGCCAGTCCAAATCAAACATCACTGATGGATGTCAATGGGAATGGTGTCTCCGGGGTACTGGAAAGTGAAAGGTCTTCCAGACACCTCACAAACTGCACAGAGGATCCCTTCCCACCGTGGCCACGAATACACTCATGGAAGCAGGCAACCTGTGAGGCAGGAGGTCTTCAGAGATGGGAAATGAAGATATCTCCTTCACAAAGAGATAATACAGAGTTTTCAGAGGTTAGAGAACAGACTGTTGCCTTTATCACCTTCATATGTCCTCACTACAAAAAAATAATTTACTCTGTATCTCCTAACCCAAATATGTTGTTCCCAGAGGTTGGCTGCAATGGGTCCCAGTTGAAGGCTGTACTGGTTCATGATCTTTTCCCAGTCTTCCTTTATACTACAAAAGTCATACAACTATGCAAGAAATTTCAGCTGCACCTTTTTGGAAGGAATTTGCAGTTTACAACTTACAGCTTTCACTCAGCTCGGGTGACAGCTTGAGTTTTCTACCAACTAAATCGGCCACATTCTCTGCCTTAGTCCCAAGTTTTGTGCAGAACACCTGGAGGAAGACAAAGAAACGGTGGACCAAGATGTACAAAGATGCCTGAGTGGTCTCTGCTTCTGCAAAAGCAGCTGGTGCTGCTCTGAGGAGGAGACTGTGAGACGTAGTGGTGGGCAGGAGCCCTGGGAGAGAGAAAGAGTAGAAAACCCAGGACGTGGAAGTTCCCCTGGCACTAACACACCCTGCTATTGCTCTGCACTGGTACCTTATGGCTGATGGGAGAAGCAGGGCCTAAATGGACGCCCATGCACTTGTGAACCTGATCTCTTTGCACATCACACCCTCCAAAGGTTGGGTGCTCTCACGAGAGTGACCCTCACCACAACATTCAGCTAGAGCAGTCGTGAACTACTGTAGCACAGAAATGCAGAGCTCTTTCACACGTGTTCAGGGAGAGAGGGAAGGATGATGAAAGAAACAACTGATCTCCACGTTTGAAGTGACAGAGTGGACCATGGGCAGTGGGAAGTGCCTGTGTGGCCACGAGATCCTTCCCAAACCCAGCACTTGCTCAGGCTCTGGTTTGGCACAGCCACAGTATCAATACTGGAGCACCACTTTCCCTGTGATCCAAAGAAAATGGCTCCCATTATCATAAGCCCCTCTTCCTGCAGCTCCCTGGAAGTCTCTCATCCAGGCATAGACAAGCCCTCAGCAAACTCCAGTAGTCTGAGAAAAGCTGAGCCCGAGGTGTTAACAGCTGTGACTATAATGCAGTTAATTTAATTGGGTTGTCCATCCTTGATATTTGCAAAGTCCCTTTTAAATGTTAAAACCTTTTTTAAACAACTGAGTTATTATTTTCTCCTGAACTTCATTTCCATTTTAATGCTGATGTTCACTTTCTTTTGCAAATTGAGTGAAGGTAAAACTCTTCCTATAATATACCATCCTTTTGAAAAACTTATTTCCTTTTGGTGCAGTTTCAAACAGATAGAGCTGTAATGGCCAAAATAAATTTTATCCCAGAAATACAGAAAGCTAAAAGTTAAGCTTAACTTATAAACCTTTTTTAAGAGAGACAAAATCATGCCAGCCTTATCACCATGACAGTCACAGTTGTTTGGATTTATTATGCAATGGTAATCAGGCTATACAATAAATTCGCTATAGTAATGCATTAATCACTTTGCAAAGAAAAATGAACTACTGGAAGGAAGACAATACATTTCCCTCTTTCGTCTTTCCCATGGTAAGAACTGGTCCCTAGCTCCATTCTTTAAGGAGGGAAGCATATATTTTCTCTTCTGCTGCTACATCTATGACTTGAGCCAATGGCTCAGCAAGGTCACTCGTATTTTGCTTTCTACACAACAGAGTTCTGTGAATATTTCTTAACAAGCTCTTCCTTTAGAGCTAGAAAATACTTGGGGTAAAATATCTATTTGACTTGAGTGCTGCTTCCCCTGATTCTGCATACACTCATTGTGTACAGAAGGTTCATACTTTTAGATGAGACAACTTTTTAAGTTCATGAGGTGGATCACTGGGGACATATGGATGTCCGAGACAGTTTTATAATAAAGGGGATGTATACAATGCAAAGCAGAGGTAGAACCCCAAAGAAGAAAGAGTTATTTGTATCATAAAGGAACATTCTTATCTTCCCCTCATGTATTACGAGTATGAACAGCCCAACCATCACCCTTCAAAATCTGTCACATTTTACCTCCAGAACTGGTACCTGGTCTGTCTGAGGTGGCAGTTTTGTGCACATCCGTTAGCACCTTTCAAGACAGGATTTGGTTAAGACTTCAGTTAGGAAGCCAAAATCCTACAAAACTTAAATCCACCTCCAGGAGATGCAGCCTGGTATTCTGCCATGCAGATTAATCCCACTGCAGAGCAATTTGTGCCACCACACCTGAGAAGAAAAGTCCCTGGGGAATATTTACTCACAAGTAAATACTTTTGGTTTGCTCCAGCATATCTCCCCACCAACCTCCCAGGCAAGACAGTGGAAGTCAATGAGAGAAACAGAATTAGAAGGTTCCGTTTCCCCTCTTTTTTTTTTTTTTCCAAGGAGCAAAGAGAATCTTCATTGAAAGAGCACAAAATATATTTTTCAACTTTCAAAAAAGCAACTTAGAGCCAAGAGCAAAGTCCGTGCAGATGGCTTTGGTTCACCTTCATCTGTGACATTTTGGGGCAAATTTCCTTCTGTTAAAATGGAAAATCTGGATCTACCTGAACTGGAGCTGAGCACCAATACCAGCACAGGGAAAGGTGGTGTGCAGATGGCTGTAGCTCCTCAGCTGCTGTTGAAATTCATGAAACCTGTGGGACAGATTAAGCATGCAGCACCTTGAAGGTACACCCCAAGGTGTTACCTACAACCACAGAGGCTGAATCCTATCTCCCATTCTTACTTTCATATATAAAATTACAAAATGTAAAAACATGTTTCCTAAAGCCTGGCATTACACTTTGGCTGCACATTGCACTACAATATTCCTGTTACCAGGGTAAATTCGTGGGGAGCTGCAGTTAACACTCCCAGGTAAAGAAATGCTCTGTACCCTCCATCCTACAAAAGGCAGAATATCAGAGTGAGAATTAAATTATTCCCCTTTCAGATGCTGTAAAGCCTCCAGGCAGCATCCTCACAGTCCTTTTCAACACAGGTAAATTGAATTCCAGCAAGTTTACTGTATGCAGACTCTTCAGACAAGATATTAAATAACAATGTCATGACCACAACCTATGAAGAAAGACTAGAAAACGTGGAGCTGTTTAGTCTAGAGAAAAGGACTCTGATGCAAGCCACAACAACAGCCTTCAAATATGCAAAGGGTCAGAGCAAAGAGGAAAGGAATGGGCTGTCCTTGGTGTCGGGACACGAGGGATATGAGCTGGGGGTTAGACAAGGAGAGATGCTTTTGAGAAGGGACGGTGGTGAAGGTCTGCCAGGGAGGCTCCACGGAGGTGTCACACTCTCCATGGGGGGCTTAGACAGCGAGTTATGCAAATATCCATCAGGGATAACATGAGCCTGCCTGACCCTGCCTCATGGCAAAGGGATGGATTACATCACCTCCTGAGATTCCTTGTAAGCCTGTTTCACTTGTGAATTTACATGGCCGAGCCCCCAAGGGTAATTTGCCCCATGGCCCAAGTTTTCCCCTTATCTGCTCAGGGCTGGTGCACCAGTTCTTCCCACCAGCCAATTACTTGATTTGGGATGTGCTTATGTAAGTGAAAAGGCTGATGTCTGCAGGGCAGCCAGGCAGCACCATGTGCTTACACTGCTCAGATCCACCAGTTAATTCTTAGGGAAATAAGCAAATGAATGGCAGGGTGGCTGGTGTAGGAATGAAAGAATTTGAGCCAAAGTTTGAGGGTTGCTTTTAGATAAATTGTTCTAAAAATATGCAAATAATTCTAAAATTTCGTGTGGATTTGCCTACCATCTTCAAAGATATTTGTCTTTCTGCTGTTTGAGGGAAAGTCTGAACAGGGCCTGCTGTTTGGCTTCCCTGCATCCCCTCTCTTGGAAGGGACCGGGTGGGCATGGGACGGGCAGCACTGTAAACAGCCTGCATCCACATCCTTTCCCTGCTCACTCCCTGAACTGCAGGTGTGGGAGGAATCGATGCTGGCTGCATCACTGCAACTTTGGGAAGAGCTGGGACTGCTCCACAGAGGCCACAGCGAGGGATCCTGTTGGAAGCAAAATAATCTGTTCTCCTGGCAGCAGCACCCATGGGCATCGCAGGAGGAGCTGACCCCGGGCAGATCTAAACAGCAGCACTGCTGAGGGAAAGCCTTGCAAAAGGCAGCTCCTAAATCCATGCAAAGCCCCCCAAAATGAGGCACGTGGGACAGAGCAGGGATGTGCTGCCAAGGAGCAGTGAGTCTCCAGATGTGCGATGGTGACAATCACCCTCTGACAGGCAGAGTTTGCTATGATGGAGGAAGAGATTTTTGAGTTCTTGTTTTCTTGAATTAAATTAAATTTTTAAATGCATTAATCTTAAAAAAAATAAAAAAATTAAAAAAAAAAAGTTAAAAAGTGAAGCAATTGCTCTTCCACTTTAGCCTTCCCAGTTTATTTTCTTGCAAAATTTTTCTGCCATACATGCCATGACAACCCATAATCTAATGCTTTTTGGTGCATTCTCTTGCCAAAGTTGAATTTTTATATGGCAAATTAAATTAACTTTCTTGATTGCAAACTGGGAAAACTTAAAGTATATAATAAATTGCAAGAAATGCTTAAAGGGATAATATATCAATAAATAATCCTTGCACTTAATCTGAAAACCATTAGGTAGTTGGAGTGATGACTGATTTAACACTACCCATTTAGTGTACCTGTGATAATGTGTTATTTAAACTCAAGACTTTATATTAGATGCAATTCAGACAAAAACATTCATTTGGAAATAATTGTATAACTTGAGGGATTTTTTTCCTACTCTTTTTAAAAAAAAAGGTTTAATTAAAAACACAAGATGAAATAAATATTTTAGGCAACCAGCAACAAAATGGGAAAATACCATGTGTTTGGAGTTTTAGTGCCCTCTGAGTGCTGGAATTTATTTGCAGCAAGCAGAAAATAGACAGCAAGCATAAAAATTCAGCAGATTCCCGCTAGTAAAATTATTTATCAAGCTAACAAGGGAGGAACCCTTCTAGTAGCAACAAGCCAGCAAGGAAAAGACGTGCCTTTATATTTTACCTTTGGGTTAGCACACCAGTAAAAATGCCAACTGACAAGCACTTCACATAAACATTTCTTTCTAAATGAGCTGCCTTGTTAGAAAAAAATCTAAGCAAAGGAGCAGTACAGTCAACAGACAGAAAAAACCCCAGGATGAATACTACATTGCTGCATATTACAGGAAAATATAAATAAAGACATAAAAATAATGTTGATGCATAAATGACTTTAATGAATTAACACTTCATTTTGCATTTAAATTAACTACTTGGGCTATAAATCTATCTTAGCTTCAATCCTTCCAAGAAAGAATACATGTCAGTTATCTATTATTTACATCTTTCTTACCTCTGGAACTAAACGTATGCATGCACACTCAAAAAAAAAAAAGAAGTGTGAAATATGTGTGTGTGTATATTCATTCACTGTGCTGTTGTTAGAGCTGTGCTACTCAAGCCCCATTGCAATATTTATCGTACACTTATTTTACGACTGAAGCCCTGAAGTAGGTTTTACAGTTTAGTTTAATGATACCAAACTTTGATTATAAATTATAAGTGGCTTTATTGCAGCCTGAAGAGGCAAAAAATTTGGAGACACTTGATTGCCTGATCCCAATTAAATTTTAAAGAAATAGTAAAGCGACACACATTGGCTGAATAGCTGAGCTCCAAGGAGCACTGCAAATTACTCCTGCCGGCTGTGCAGCGGGGCTATACCCTCCCAGGACTTCTTTGCTAGAATGAACATTTGACAATTGTCAGCAAGCTTTAAAATAAAACCAAACTAAACAAAAGAAAACAAAAAAAAACAGAAAAAAAAATCCCAAGGATGGTTCTCAAGCATTATTATTTTCATTGCGAAAAAAATAGCTCGTGGGAGGGTAGGGGGCAAGATCAGACTCAGCATTTCAGCTGGTTCTGTAACTCAGGAAGTAAAACCTGCCACAGTTGTTGACAAAGAGAAAAAAAAGGAAAGTTTTACACTAAATGGAGCAGTCAGAGGGAAGCACAGGTTGGACAAGCATTTCTGACTGATCTCAGATGGTTTTCTGGACACAGTTGTAAGACAGACCCTGTATTACTCACTCAGGACTCCGAAGGCAGGCAAGAAAGGTGGGGAAAGGTAGAGAGAAAAAAAACCCAAATTACTGAAAAAAAAAAAAGTCTGTTTCGAGCTTTTGCTCCTCTCAAAGCCTGACATTCATCTCGCCTCTGCAGCAGCTCACAATGCAGGGAGGGAATGTAGTGTCTCCCACTCCCTGCTCCAGCACCCCAGGCTGCTGCTCCAGCCAGCTCTGGGCATTGCTGGGGCTGAGGGAGAAAGTCTCCAGCTCTGAAATTCCACCCCTGGGCCCGATCCTGCATTCTTTGCACACCCAAGTCCTCCAGAAACAATGGGATTTTTGGATGTGCGGGAAATGCTGAAGTGAGCTGGCGTTGGTTAGCTGCTGATGGATTACATTAATATGAATATTTGTCTGTAGGGGACAAACACTTTTGAGAAGTGAGCGCAACATTATGGGCAAAACATCAGCAATAATAACAAAAAAGGATAGAGAGAAGCATCATTGATGTAAACCATGAAATAAATAATATATGTCAACTTTTATGTTTCTTGCCTTTGATCTGGGTACAGCTGACATTAAGTCCAGGAACTGATACCTTTTTAGCTGAGAAGACACAAGATGTCAAGTTATATTTTTTAGTGCAAGGCCAACACATGAAAACAGAGCTAAAGGAGTTGAAGAAGTGAACATAACAAAAAACACAGAGATTATCTCTTGTCATAGGAAAGAAAATGATGGGAGTTTCCGTGGAAGCTGAATAGTTAATATAATGCTGTCTTCACTTTGCCATTCTCTCCTTATTAGAATATAATTTGGGTCCAAGTAATACGGGAAGAGATTGTTCCTGAGCACAGCAAGGGAGTGCCACGGGTAGAGCCACTGCAGAATGAGGACTACAAGATGTACTTATGTGCTAATTCCTCATTCCCTGCCTGCCTCTCGTTTTAACTCTCTTGTAAAGACATTTGAAAGTGGAAGCTGCTTGGAAGCATACATAAAAGCATCCATTAAAAGGCATTACATTAAAACTCCATCGGATCCTGCCCAAGTGATACAGAGGCAAGTTGGAGCATCACCACAGATCCCAGGGAAGTTACTCCTGCCTTGGCTTTGATGGCACCAAGTAAATCTGGTCTTTGTTTTACTTTCTCCCCTGCTTTTTACTAGCACCAGGCCCTCTGGCGTGGGACTAAGCCCAGAGCCTCTCCATCAGCTCCCCCATGCTCCTGAGAATTTACACCAGGTAATAGGAAGCAGAATTTGGCCCTAGGTGTCTACACTGGAACTGAAATTGGGTTAGTAGGTTGTTCCCATCCACCCTTACAGCTGTTACTGGCTAAAACCACATCCAGAGGTTTGCAGACAGGCAGGAGAAATGCCACCTCTGATTTTCTCCTCTTTAAAACGTGCACCTCTCCACCAGAAAATTGCCCTTCCTCTGGGAGACTCTGGATGCACTGCCATGCACCCCTCTCCTTTCCAGCCTGGCCCCGTTAAGATTTCTGGGCCTTCACACCCCCTTTCCTAAATTTAGCCTGGGCCTGAATGTTGGTGCCTTCTCCAGGCTGTGCTGCTGCAGAAGGGCCGGGCAGCCCGGCTCTGCCGTCAATAACCCAGCACAAAGGCCCTGCACAGCCCGAGCCGCGATTTAATTACCTATCACTGCTAACAAAAGCTCTCTTTATTCTGATTAACTTTGAGGGAACAAGGTTCCCCACCATCAGAGTATGTTTAAGTAATTACGCAGTACAGACTAATATGCCTGAAAACACAAAAAGAGGGGAGTAGGGAGAGGGGAGAGAAGAAAGGGAACACATGAGCTCAGCCTTACTTCCCAATTTAAACTAGGAATGACCTCGGGGTCAATTTTTCAGAGTATCTCAGATCAATTCAATTCTCACCTCCGCTGCCTACCTGCTAGCAAATGAACTTACTGTGCCTTCCAATAGACAGAAATGACTAAAAGGAAATCGCATTTAGCTGCATCTGAATAACCATGGTTATTAGATGATGTGTGCAGAGGAAAAATTACCATTTCCCTTCTCCTTCTCCTCCTTGTGATTGTCATTCTCACCTCACTGGTGATTAAGATGTAGGATGCTCTCGCAGATTGTTAATTAGGTGTTAATATCTGCAAGGGGCCACAGCAAGCTCCTACACCTGAGGTCATTTCTCAGAAGTCAGGCTGTCTCCGGTGACAATACCTGTAATTCCCATAGCTAGTTTGATTCCCACTCAACAGCTGGAGCTAGTGTTTCTTTCATGTCTGGTTTCATTTCCTATCTGAAATTATATGAGTGCTAATATCTTTATTATCTTTCCCATAGAAGTGTAATGCTGGAGCATGGCACAGCGTGTTGTTCATAGGCTTTCTTTCCTTTTTCTTTTTTTCTCGCAGCATTTTCAAAACATTTCAAGCAAAAATCTTTATAGTTAGCAAATTTACAGCTGAGGATTCCATTATGGTTAGGGAGGGGTAGAAGGTAGGAGGGAAACAATAATAATTTGGGGATGGAAGAAAAGAAAAGCTGCACAACTGCTGAATGATAATGGCTCGAACCTTGGGAAAAAAAGGTAATGGCAGGAAGGGGAGGAATTACAAGGACAGTGTGACCTCTGCTTGTCTTGCAGGTGCACAGGAGCTATTCCACATATGTGTGTGTACATAGAGGTATTAAAGATATATTGTCTTTAAGAGAGAGAGGGGGCACATAACTGATTTTGCCTACATTTTGGCACATTCAGAATCAGGGTAAAGTTATGTGTAATTCAGAAAATTACCAGCTCCCAAAGCACCTGATCTTTGTAATCCTGGCCCAGTGCACTCAGGGGACTAAATTCCCATCCCAGTAGAAATGGTGCATGGGACTTGGGCAACACCAGTGATTTCTCATCCCAGAGTAAGAAGTAAGGTAAATGACAAGTACTTCAATAAACCAGTTTTCATTAAAGAGCTTCAAGGAACATTACAGCTATTTTTTAACTCCCACAAAAGCCTAGAAGGTAAGAATTAATTATCTAGGTTTGTAACTGTGTAAACTGAGATATAAAGAGATCAACGGTAACAGACCTTTAGAAGAAACCTCAGATAACAAGTTTAAAGTGCTTCAGTATTTTGCTGAATCTAGAATCAAATAAGTGGGTCAAAGTCTCACAAGTGAGTCAGACTGTGACTCCCAACTCCCGGTTTCTTCACTCTCTAAACATTGTGACTATATGTGGAGCCTGAGAAGTAATTTTATATGTGGGATGTTAAATCAGTACTTTTCCTGTCTCATCAATCTCCTGTATTTTGGTACAGTGCGAATCATTTGGTAAGTGGCACAAATTAGAAAACCCAGGAGAGATGTCAAAAATATTACCTTTTTTTTTTTTTTAGCACTTAAAATCCTTTATTAGAACTAAAAAACAGCAAGAACTACATCACCGGAAAATATTTTAGAGCTTGCTCTAAACACAGGGAAAAGCAGTACACTGACTTTCCTGGGAATTTTAGGGGAGTAAAAGCTGTTACATATGGCATATACTTTCTCTTCACTCATAAAGATTCGAGACATTTTCATATTTCAAATTCATAGGAATGAGCTAGAAAGTCATTTGAGGCATAGTAAAGTCCTGCTTTATTTAAACACTTGAGGACTTTTTTTCTTTTACCTATGTGAAATGATCTGTAAATTGTGCAAAATATGTTTGGGGAGACGAAAGGGAGGGAGAGAGGTTACTATGAATTTTTTAATCAAGAATAACATATTGCATCCCATTTGATAAAAAAAGATTCTCATTTAGGTTTAATACAGCACATCTGCTTGAAAAATACATACAAGGCTCCCATTGACTGCTGCGGGAAGTTTGCCAATAATATTTCATGGAAGTTATCTTGATATCAGCCTCGGAAAATAAAGATATTTTACAGGGAGTGTTAATTCAACAACGTAAAGTTAAAAATAACTCTCTTGTGCACAAAGAAACTTGATTGTCTTTACAGTTCTTAGCGTTAATTTGCAGTTTTATCAGATGTACAGTCTAGGAATAAAAACGAGATCTAATTTGCAGTGAAGTTGGGCAGTTTGATATCACAGGCCATGGCCATGAAAAGAGAAATGATGTCATGAACAACAGACAGACTCAACTGCACATCAAAAATACGTGTGAATAGTATGAAAATGCAAAAGGTCTTGCACTAAACACAAATCTCTTTTAAAAATGCATGTGCAAATGCAGGAATAGCAGTGAAAAGTAAGTGAATGTGTATTTTCAGAGTGCCATGATTTCCCCTGTGTGAAAGGTCTTAGAGGCAAACTGGAAAAGGAACAGAAAACACATTCCTGTTCTTTACTGCTCCGTATTCTCCCCTTAGTTTAGGTCTCATCCATATGGGGAAATTAGGAAGTAAACTATACTGCAGTGCTATTCATTGCCTGGGTGGACACTCCTACTCTAGAATAAGAGTAGATTTTCCTGGTTAATTTATTTTATTTTGAAAGCAGCTTAGCTGTACTGGAGAGGGGGAAAATCCACCCTTACTCCCAAATAAGAACATCCATCCAGGGAATTCACAGCTCAGCTACCTCCGTATGAGTTCAGATTTTGCTTTTTATTAGTGCAACCTCCCCTGTAGATATTCCATTGTGGTGGAAGTGCAGGCCCCAGGTATTCAAGGGAGATTTTAGCAAAGCCTGCAGTGGGGCTAGAAGCCCAGCCAGGATCTCTCCTCTCACCTGGGATGTAGATAGGATGCAGTTTGGATCCCAGGGTCCATCATTGCCTCATCCTGCCCTTGGAGCTCTAAAACGTCCTTCAGAGCCTCTTTGAAAACTGAAACATTGTTACGCACAGTGATAAAAACCAACAGATTTTTTTTCTTGCCATTTTTAAGAGAAAGCCCAGCTACAGTTTTTTATGTCAGAAGCAAATTCTACTTTTCAACATCATCATGCTGATCAGGAAATAGAGGGATATTTTATTCCTGTTGGTTCCATGACACTGGAGGATGGAAAAGCTCTTCTGCACCAAATAAAATACACTGAGGCACAGTGAAATACACCTGGGGTTATGTATGTACTGTAAGGGATGTTAGCTGGTGCTGCTGGGAGCTGGAATAAGACAAAACGCAGCCCTTGGAAAATAACAGTTGCTTTGTAAAACACCACAATGGACTGTTCGTGGTATTTTATGGGGTAGAAACTAATTTTGTTGCTGGTTTAACAGTGTACATCATAAACACAAAATTCATCCTGCAGTGCTTACTCTGAAAACTCTCAGCAGTCCCACCAGGATGCAGGACATGGAGTGACACCACCACCGGCCTCCCTCACCCCTGCTGCTGCCTGACCTGCCAGAGACATTCTGGTGAGAACCTCTTAACCAGCAACCACCAAATATTCCAGTCACACTCACGAAATAAATGGCCTTGAATTGCCAGAAATAACATGATTCCTTCAAAGAAGCCAAGTTAGTAAGTCAGACCGTGGAGACTACTGTCCACTACTATAAATGTGCAGTCTTAAATTCCCCCAACCAAGCCACCTCCATGAATATCAAGTGAGCTCTCCTCCAGACAGCACGGAGGATCGGAGTTTTCATATCTAAGCTTATTATTCCTAATATCACAGAGACACTTCCCTGAATTGTCCTTCTCCTGCCCAAATTCCCCATCTGACCAGATGTCTTTCTCTCTCTTGCTTTCACCTGTCAATCATGTTCACAGTTGAAATTTGATTTCTCTCCCACAAGTAACCTTAGATGAAATATTACCATAGGGGTCAGAACTGTCTGAACCTTGCCATAAAAGTTTGTTAACTCTTCCAAGACCCAAGAGCTATTTGTTTAAAACTAACAGATTTTGCTGCTGGTTGTTTTGGGGGTTTTTTTGTCTTTAATACGTGAAAATATAACACAAAATACTGAAGGAAGACACAAAGAATTGTCCCAGGGAACAGCAGGCTAGGCAAGTCTTGAGATCACAAGTATCAATAAGGGAAAAAGATTTCCTTTTTTATTATACAGATAATAAGAATATATATCACATTTATATAAATCTAATAGTCACGTATACGAATTACAGGAAGCATGGCAAGTTTTCCTAAGGGATTATTGAAATTAGAAGTGTTTCCCTCGGAGCAGGTTGATGAAACATGTGCTTCACCTTCGCAATTAAAATACACACTTCATGTATTTACTTCAGCTGAATAGCAACTCGGCTCTATTCTTGCAAAAAAGCATATTGCACTCTAAGTTTTCACAAAAAAACCCATACAAGTGGTCTGGTTTCCCTCTCATTTACAGCGCTGAAAAACAGAAAAAAAAATGCAATGCAGGCAAAACCCTATCCAGGGTGTTCCTCAGGGAAGTAAGAGGAGCATCAGGCTTAAAATGAAGGTCCTGTAGTGCTCCTTGAGAAACCTATTCCTACATCCCATACACCATCAAAAACTCCTCTCAGTTTCATTTAATGTGCAGGTTAGAGCACCGATTACATCTTCCCCATCCTCATTTAAATTTTAAAGAATAAATCTGTAACTTAAATTTATTTTCAAAATTAACAAAAAAATCTATTAATTTATTATTTATATTTCTTTTAAAAGATAAAAAATAAATCTATTATTTATCAAGCTTAATTTCCATGAGCTAATAAAATTCAGCTGTTTCTAACAGCACTTAACCGTTGATCAAAGCATGGCAGGCTGTACGGCAGCCTGTGTTCTTAACTAAAACAGGAGGTTTCATAAAAAAATTCACACAGGAATCTGTCATTGCAACCTTGGTGCTCATTTAACCCACTTAGTATTTTTATAGTCAAGGTCAATAAAAATCAGATTCCACGGAAAAAAAAATAAAGTGCCTGTTTGAGTCTAGCAGGGGAAGGGACTGAAAGTTTTAATTCCCACATTTTCATTAGCGGCATATTTTTTAGTCAATGTTGACAGATTGAATGAACATGAATTTCCAGAGGTAAGCAGTGCTGTGAATTAAACTCTATTGTAATTTGTAAGTACTGAAGTCATCTAACACAGACTCATGATTTTCATCAAGATCTGAGGGAGATCTTCAGAAGACCCATCCTTAATCCCCGTAGCTGATGTCTGAACGCTAGCATTTGAAGAAAAAGAAAGAAAACATTTGCAAAGGATTATATATGAGTTGTGGGACACGGGAGAGCTGCCTGGCTGACAAAAGTACAAAGCACCATCATTGCAAGTGGTTCTTGTAGGCACCTGAAAGTCAGCCTCACCCAAAAGCCCAGGAAACTGCACCACAGCCTGTCACCGACTCCCCGGGGCTGAGCAAAAAGCACCATCTTAGCAGCAGAAAACAAAGCAGTGAAATTACCCCCCCTGCTGAAATATGTCAAATTGCTAATGAAAAGGAAAACATACCTTTTTTTTTTTTTTTGACCTCAGGTAACAGGGATTTTCACATCACCGTTGTAGATGATTCTCTCGGGTACCTAATTTAGTAAATATATTAAAATAAACTATTATTAAAAGGAATATTTAACGTCGTAAAGCCTGTCTGTTGTGCCACTATGGTACAGAATAGGACCTTTTATATGCAAATCCTAAATTAAATTTAGAAAGTCTCTTGTACTGTTTATTAACTCTGACTGAGTGAAGAAGAAATGAACACAGTTTGAAGTGAAACATTTCTAGCTCACACATCTAGTATTTACTTCACATTAATAACAAGAGATTCTTACTGACAAATTACCTTAAAAACACGTATTTTTGCCTCACCAGTGAATATCAGTTTCTAAGATCTGAAAGCGTGTAGCTTTCTGTATTTCTTTCTTAATGATCGTTATTAGCTGCACTAATGTAATTGGCAAAATAATAATCAATTTTTGTACACACTCCATTATTTTCAAGACAGTAGTTTAATAACAAAAGCAGAGCTGTCATTTCCCCCTGCAGTTACTCACACTGTACAAATTCATCCTGTCAACACATATTTAAAATCTAATTTAAAAAAAAAAATTCAACATAGAGTGAATCTTTGTACAATAAGTGAGATAAGTCAGTGAGTCAACCCACATTTCTTAAATATGGTTATTTTGTTGTGTCCCTTATAGTCAGCTTTCTCTCCCTGAGTGTGCATACACGGGCATACACATATATTTCCTATGAAGTGCCTGGAGGAATGCTTGAGCTCCATCCATTTATTGCAACCGTGCAGCGTAATCAGAGCAAGAATAAACCACAAGTCTGATCGACTTGAATAAAAAAAAGGCAAGACAACCTATAGGCGCTTTTCCAGCATTTTGATTCCAGATTAGCTCTGCAGATCTGAAAACAAAAGTGGGAGGCAGGTTTAGAGCCAGCTGAACAATCCCCGTCCCACATCCCACCCAAAGGTCCCCACTTGAAAGAACCCCCCATTGAAAGGGCCCCACGTGCCAATGAAAGAGATGTTGCCTTTTTGTTTTGTTTTGTTTTTCAGGTTGTTTTGGTTTTTTGGGGTTTTTTTTGAGAAAGGGGACGGTGCTTCCATAAATGCAATACTTGGCACCTGGCCCAGGATCTCTAAAAGCAAATGACTCCTGTGGACCTTTGGTGTCATTTTCCTCAGGATGACCTCTCCTTTCATGCCAATGGGTTAATTCATCCTGTTATTAATGCAGGGGGCTGAGACGAACAGGTACTCAAGCCTCACACCTGAGGAGCATCTAGAAACTGATGTGGTCAGCCTGAGATTTTAGTCTTTGCTGTGGCCATCCCCACCCTAAACCCACAATCATTCCCAGCACAGCAGACCTGGAACAGGAGGCACCAACCCTCTTCCACCGACAAGGTGCATTGCTTCACTTAGCAGCTTTATTTAACTATCAGTTTATTAATAAGGAAAGAGTCAAAGACAGTAAGAGAGCATGAAGGCAGCCAGAGACACTAAGCAGATTTATTAATTTAAGAAGCCTGATCACTTTCCTTCATTTTATCTGACAGAGCTGGTGTAAGACAGTTATACTTCAATAAGTTCTCTACACTATACTGTGCTATTTTAAAAGGATTTCACAATAAAGGAAGCTGAAAGACTGTGCACAGTCTGGAGACCGTATCTGGTGTGACATGAATATAGTATTTTAACCAGATTTAATCTTACAGTATTCCCTCCTCTACAATGACTTTGCAGGAGGAAACCCTACGGAAAGGAAAATCTGTTCATCCCACACCACAGAACACTGAATCGCATTGCAGACTCCAGCAGCTCTTCCTACATATTAAAATGTTTTCATCGGGGAATTTGGAAGCAGTTAAGTTGGGGGGAAGGGGTGGGAAAGGAAAAAAAATACTGGGTCTTGTTTGGTTCAATTTTGGGCTCATTTTTATTGTCACTAATGTTTCACTGTCACGGCTCTCAGTGCTTGAGGGAGCAGGGGCTGTTTGCACTGGAGACACCTCAGCTTTGGAAGACGATACCAACAAACACTCTGATTCCATCCCCTTCAGCAGTGACATCCCACTGCCAAGGCCTTGGCAAGAACTTTCATATCAAAATTGGAGAAGCAGGGTTCAGGCTGCAGGAAAGGGAATCTGCCTGCTTTCTTACAGAAGAGGGCTTTAAGCTTAATCATATACACATTCTGAAGTACATCCACACAGACTTGTGAAACTCAGCCTCGGCAAACGCCGTTCCCCGTACTTCAGATTCTTTAAAAGCCATGAAATGTAAATCCTGCCTGCTCCCATTCTTGCTCCCTGCAGAGAACTCGAGGCCTGATCCAAAAAGTCATTTTAAAAGCTCCCTTTGATTGCAGTGGGGTTTAGATTTGTCTCTGTGTGAGCACAGGTATAAAGGAAAAAGAAAGGAAGGAAAGGGGGAAAATCCAAAAACTAGAAAAGAAGGAAAAAAAAGGAAAGGAAAAAGAAGAAAGAAAAAGAATGAGAGAGAAAAAGTAATAGGAAAAAGAAAGAGGAAAAAAAGGAAGAGGAAAAAGGAAAAGGAAAAGGAAAAGGAAAAGGAAAAGGAAAAGGAAAAGAAAAAGAAAAAGAAAAAGAAAAAGAAAAAGAAAAANAAAAGAAAAGAAAAGAAAAGAAAAGAAAAGAAAAGAAAAGAAAAGAAAAGAAAAGAAAAGAAAAGAAAAGAAAAGAAAAGAAAAGAAAAGAAAAGAAAAGAAAAGAAAAGAAAAGAAAAGAAAAGAAAAGAAAAGAAAAGAAAAGAAAAGAAAAGAAAAGAAAAGAAAAGAAAAGAAAAGAAAAGAAAAGAAAAGAAAAGAAAAGAAAAGAAAAGAAAAGAAAAGAAAAGAAAAGAAAAGAAAAGAAAAGAAAAGAAAAGAAAAGAAAAGAAAAGAAAAGAAAAGAAAAGAAAAGAAAAGAAAAGAAAAGAAAAGAAAAGAAAAGAAAAGAAAAAAGAAATTTGAAACACTGTGACCAAAGCCGAGGGAAGTGCTCTGTGGACATACCTAGGACCGGGCGGCCGACGGGAGCCGCCGGGTGACAACCGGAGCTCCGCTCTGGATGCGCGGACAGACGGATCCATAGTTCCGCCCAGACTCCCCTTTTGTTGCAGGGATGGGATTTAGAGAGAAACAAACAAGAAACGAACAAACGGCGGATGCGGTGCTCACCTTCCCGCCCCTCCCGGGCGGCCGGGCCTATCCCCCGCACCTTGCTGAGGTGGGACCCGCGGCTGGGCGGCCTCTGCAGCCCAACGGGGCCGGGGGCTGTGCCTGAGGGCAGGGCTGTGCCCGGGCCGGGGGCTGTGCCCGGGGCCAGGGGCTGTGCCTGCGGGCAGGGCTGTGCCCGGGCCGGGGGCTGTGCCCGGGCCGGGGGCTGTGCCCGGGGCCAGGGGCTGTGCCTGAGGGCAGGGCTGTGCCCGGGTCAGGGGCTGTGCCCGGGCCGGGGGCTGTGCC
>VWZT01007960.1:1817040-1887765 GCA_013397055.1 Pachycephala philippinensis | reverse complement strand
CCCGGCTGCACCCGCCGTGTCCCGCCGCGGAGACCCGCAGCCTCCGGGGCTGCCAGGCTCGATTTTCCGACCGGGCTTTATGGGAATATCGATAGAATTAAAGTTACTTGTAATTCCGTGATAAATGAGATGTCTCTAGTAAGTAAGATTAAGTGCGGCGCTATAAAGTTGTTTATCTGAAAAGTAATTCTCAGAAACCTGACTTCTGACACTTGGTCATATATTAAACCTGCTTCTTGAACATTGTACTTCAAATCCTCCCTTCTCCCCGAGCCCGGTCCCTTCCCCCCCGCAGCTCGCTATTTATAACCCCGCTCAGGGTATCACTCTGTAGGTGCGGGCAAGGCTCTGGGAGATTTTTCACCGACTGTGAAAGTCATCATTTGCAATAGCCAAAGAATCTTTGCTTAGGAAATAGCACTTGGCGAGTGGATTTACGAATGGATAACATCTTCTGACTATGCCATTGTCAGTGTGAGTGCCAGTACTAGCATCTGAAAGTCATACAGCATGTACTGTTCCTGGCAGCTGAAAGGGGTAGGGCATACTGCGAATTTAGGAAGATAACTACATCTAGAAATGATCATAGTGACAACTCTGTAAAGACAAAAAACGCTACCAACATTTCTAACAAAATTAAAATACAGTTCTGCACCGTCCCGCAACACACCCGCACACGCAGCCGTGCACATCTGCAGCTTTATCTTACAGACTGCGCTCCATGACAAAGTTAATGCAAGTTAACTGCTCGGGCTGACTTTCCTATTCCTTCACTTTGTTGGAATCAACAAAACTTCCAGGCTCACAGCATAAATCCCTCCAGGATAGGCCAATTCCCTGTATTTGTTTTTTTTTTTTTTTTTTTTCTCCTGAGCAAGATGAATGTGGCACTATATATCCCTTAACATGCTTCCCTATGAGAGACATAAAGTGTGTGCTAATATTTTTAAATGAAAATGTTATTGCGTTTCAGAATGTACAGTTACAGTATTTCCCTAGCCTGTGTGGTAGATGGCTGTGGAAATGTGGCTCCAGCCCCATAAAATAGTTTGTTTGGATGTGAAGATTCAAAGTGCTACATTTGCAAATGAGTACATTTCCTGAGTAAACTCTGAACTCTAGACAAAGAGTATGAAATTGTGTGAGCTAACGGGGACCATCTCTTAATTGATACCAATGTAAGCAAGTACTGCAAATTAATTGAAACTCTGACCTACCAGAACAGCAAGTAAAATTATTAGTTGTACAATATTGTTCTTGTGTGATTGTTACACAGAACTGCTGCACCAAAATGTCTCTACTGTTCAGTGCAGCCCAGAAAAAAAAGATTATTAGCAATTTTTGGATAACCTTCAGAAGCAACATTCTCCTCCCTACAGTATATAATTCTCGTTTTAGTAGTATTTTTCTTTATTATTTGGCTATTCACAATGGGTGTCTAAACATTTACAGTCCTCTATTAACAGTGTTTCTTCCACAACAATCACACACTTTCATTTCAATTAGAGCTATTCAGTCTCCAGTTTTTCCACAATTATCGCAGGCCAATTCCCTCAGACTGCTCCCTTTTCCCAGCACTGTTTGTAACAATCCTGCCCCGAGCCAGGCAGAGGGAAAACTCCCCTGTCCCTGTCACAGCCTCTTGCTCTGGTTTGTTTTCAAGCATCTCCGTTCGACGACCTACCCGTGGAGCCCTGCTCGCTCCCAGTGCGCCGCTGACCTGGTTCATGAGCCTCCAAACTAATGTATATTTATTGTGGGAGAGTTTTCTGACGGACCGTGCAGGGGGACGTGAAACATTAACTCCAAAGCCTCTGGGGTCGGCCTGCGTGGAGCACGCCAGCAGCAGAGGCAGAACTTGCACTGCTGGAGCATGTGTGCCTGTCCCACACACCACATCCAGCAGGAGCGAACGTGCAGCTTTTGTGTTATATGGACTCAGCGAGTAATTTGTTATAACTTAAACACGTATCAAGACCAACACATTAAGTACAGTTACTGCTCCTTTTGTTTATCTAGTGTCTTATTTTATGGTGCAGAACTAAACAGTGTCCGCTGAATTTAACTATGAAACCAGCCAAATTGATTTCAGAAAGACTTCTTCAGACTAACAGAGTGATAAGGCATAAACTGCTCCTAGGTGCAGTGCTAGATAAATCCTTTTAACAGTCTTCAGATCAGTTAACAGGGTAAGTAAATCACATATCACTGTTAGCAGATTTATGGGAGAGAATTAATAGAATCAGACGAGATAATCTGGTAGGGATAAAATTGCTGAGGAAACAGTCCTGCCTTATATTGGAGGGTATGAAACAACAGTCTGATTACTGGGAGTCGTTATGGATTGCTGAATTATGACCTAAATGATCATAAGAGTAATTCAGTATTTATTAATTCTTTTCTCTTTAAACAACTCACAGACGCAAATAAAAGCCTCTCTCTCTTTGAAGACACATTCTTTATATATTTTTATTGGATGTAATTTACTATTTGCATTACCTGTATTTACTTCATAATTGAACATTTTGCATTCAAATTTATGTAATGCATTATGCTTGAGAATATATTTCTCCCTTATTAGCATAAATAGTCACTTACCTCATGAATTACTAACAAAGTTTATCTGAAAATATAAGTATATTTTTTATTAAGTGGAACACAAACATATGTACAATAAATTCTGATTTGCCAGCAGTTGTTACAGAAACACAGAACAACCCTGTATCAGAGAAGAGGGAAAAGAAGGAGCAGAACCAATTACTGTGTGTGTATATGTGACAATAATTTTTTCTCTCGATGTTTTGTTTATTTTTAATAAAGGAGGAGTGACTCAAAGGTTTGCTTTAGAAGGAGCAGATGAAAAAGGATCTCCAGGATGAATTTCTTCTCTCTCTTCCCCCCAAAATTTTCCAGTGGATTTGGCTCCCTGGTGCTGTGCCACTGCAGCCTTTGCTCCAGCAGAGCTCCTGCTGACCCATTGCACGCCACGAATGGATGCTGCACTGCACTCACTTTCCATACACTTCCCTTTTTCCCCCTAATCCTGTTTTTATGCATGGGTTTACATCCAAATAATCAATATAATTTAGGCCCATTCTGCAGTATTAACACAACCTTGCTTATTCAGAGAAAACCCCAACCCTATTGACTTCAAAAACGGTGGGATTGAATCCTTGATCCCATTGAAACCAATGACAAAACTTGTATTGATTTCAGTGGAAGCAGGATCAGGTCCTTGATGTTAGCAATTTGTTTATGTCAGAGGGCTGATCCTACAAGAAATGAAAGACAGCAGCAGATCTGCTGGCAGGAAATCAGGTCTGCTCCCCAAAATCCAAAGGCAAAATTCCCAGTTAAGCTGTGGTGGATCCCCTTTATGCTGAGGTTTTAGCACCGGGATACGGCATGGTGGGATGCCTGTATAATTTTGTCTGGACGCAGAAAGCTGGTCCTCCTGGGAGCATTCAAATGAGCACATCTATAAATGTAGCACAGCAAAATGAGCTACTTTTGCCACTCTCGCTTTTCCCAAGCCCGGCACAATCCATTTCTGTGACGACAGTTTTCTGCCCCGTACGCATCCAATACTGCTCTTTTATTTTAAGGCTGAGAAAATCTTCCCTTTAAACTCACGCTGAGCATCAAATTGGACTCCACTTGCAGCTGAACATCTTGGCTGTCTCTTCCTTTCCTCCATCAGCTCCAGTATATTTTATGTAGAATTCTCCCTGTTAATGAAACTTGCTTCTCCTCACTCTCCACTTTCCAGTTTTATATTAGTGTTACTGAATCCACCAGACTTGCTGCATTTCCAAGCTGCAGAAGGAGAGAAAATAAAAAAAAATATTTATTTCCCAATACAGTCTCCTATTAGGCTATTCTGCCCAGATCATGAACATACAACCTTTATTCATTTGTCTGTAAAGTTTTTGATGCTAAATTAGAAAAAAGTAGCTTGAAAAGACAGGCTTAAACACACATTTTGGTTGCTTTTGTGTCACATCCAAGAGGGTTTGTGTTTTAGCTTGAGGAACTGTGAGATTTTAGCAGCTGCTTCAATTTTATTCCCCTGGAAGTGCCTGCCAGTCACTATATAGAAGATGCAGCATCGGTGCTACACCTGAATGTGTGGGTTTGCTCCGTGTACTCTGAGTCCAAATTAAGTGATGGCTTTTTAGCAATCAGGATATTTCATTGCTTGCTTATAACATTCATAAAATGCTAGAAATATTCCAAATAACTGTGTATGATCCAGAAGCAATTTCTCTCTCTGAGGGGAACACAGCACAGAGGTGTGACTGGAAAGCTGCAAGTGATTCTGAGACGCGGCTAAAGGTTGGTGTCACCAGATTTGAACTGTGCTTGTTCCATGATGCATGTCCTACTTTACTAATTTTCATGAACAGCTTTTGCCTAAATGTAAAAGTCAACGAAGACATTGAAAAAAAATCTATTCATTTAAAAGAAATAAAGGCTTAAACTGCAATAAAGATTTTTATAAAGCTTTCTGGTGGAATTTATCATTTATAACCTGGGTGATCATGTTCAGCTATACCGAGCGGTGTTTTCTCTGGAATTAGCCAAAGTGGGTAAATGGAGAACCTGGTAAAAACCCCTGCACAAATTAAACTGAGAACTCTACAGAAGCAGAAAACTAGCATTAGTTAAAGGGAGAGAATAAAGCAATTACATTAATGTTATATATCTGAGCTGTCCTGATAATGTCCTGCAATATGCACACTGCATTTGTATCTATTTTAGCTTAGAAAAAATATTACTGCTTTTTTTCCCTTCTGCTCTGCATTAAGTTTTTTCAACAGTAAGAATGGTTGCAGTGGCAGCATGAAAAAATAAGTGAATTTTATATGCTATCTCTTTCTTAGAGTCAGCTGTCGGTAAATGGTGAGGAGGGCATGATTCTGGCATGATGTTTTTGACATGTAACTGTGAAGGTTGAGATGGTCTTTATTAAAAGTTGTGAACTTCAGTAAATTTTAA
The DNA here is from genome assembly GCA_013397055.1 of Pachycephala philippinensis. Classification (NCBI taxonomy): domain Eukaryota; kingdom Metazoa; phylum Chordata; class Aves; order Passeriformes; genus Pachycephala; species Pachycephala philippinensis. The sequence continues at coordinate 1,882,767 of VWZT01007960.1, read as the reverse complement.
ACAAATCCATGATTTAATGCCTCGAAGTGCGAAATGGCACAAACTCATTAATTTTTGGTGATAAACTGTGCTGCATGCGATGGGCTGAGCGCCATGCTCTGGACTTACTCCCTGTAAACAGTAAAATACGATAACTGCTTAAAGTAACTGATGGGGTCTTTAGCAACACGAGGTTCTTGGCTTGCATGACCTAAAAAGGTTCATTATAACAGAGGAGGGCTGGCGTCGGGCCCCGCGGCTCTGGCAGCTCCGTGCGGGGAGGGTCACCCGGGCGGCGAGGGAGGGGAGAGCGAAGCCAATTCCAAGCGGCAGCTTCTCCCCGCTGTGCGCCGGGATGGCGCTGATGGAAAAGGCTCCGGGAGGGGCAAGGGGACAGCGATCAGCCCGGGAAAACCTCGCATGGCAGCAATAAGGAGAGACACTTCGAGAGAGATGGAGGGCTGATGGCTGCGACACAGACGGGGAGGGAGCTCCGTGCGCTGCGTCCCCGGGCGCGGCATCTGTCTGTCTGTCCACCTCTGGGGCAGGCACAGCGCCTGCTCGCACGGCAAAGATGCCCCAGACATGAGGAAAGCTGTCGGATGGAAGGTGGTTATGAGCACAGCGAGTTATAAATCCAAACCCCGGATGAGCTGTATGTATATACGAGCACCTAAGGATCTTAGGTTACCTCCCAGCCTTAATTATCTGACTGAATCTGGCCTAACCTGCTTATCTTCTGAGCATTACTCACGGGGCTCTGGCAGGAGGAGGTGTCGGTGAATACGGGACGGCTTTGGAGCCAACACCTTTGCCATTTGAACTGGCAGGAGTTGAGGCTTAATCATGGGGAGGGAGGGTGAGTGGGGGGGTTTTCCTCCTTCCCAGTCTGTCTCTCCTTTACGGATCCAGCTGACTCCCAACTCCTGCCCTCTCCAGCCTAGGTGAGCCAACTCCCCTCCGAGCCATTCCCCTCCCATTCCCCAAATTCAATAGCCCAACTCCACCTATGGTTAAAGACGCCAGGCAGGAGCTTGGCTGCTGGAGCTGTCTTGACTATGGAGATACAGCAGCATCTGTCAGAAAATCTATGTGAAAACAGTACCCGTGCCAGCAAATGGAAACTGTAGCTTTCTAATCAGCTACATTTGATTTGGTTTGATATATTTAACTTCTTTTTTTTTTCTCCCACGATTGGCAAATGTGTTATTCTTCCACAGAAATGAAAACAACCTGCAATTTACTGGATTGCTTTACAGAGTCTTGGTGCAAAGAAGTGTATGTCATTATGACATCTGATATCTTTCAGTGCCATTAATTGTCTTCAAGCGAGGGATGGAAAGCCTTGTACCCCTTTTTTTTTTCCTCCTACTCCATCTGAATTGGTTCACTGTTATGGGAGTGCTGGGCAGACCCGGTTCAGACTTGTCTCCATCCGGAGTCTGGGTCATTCGGAAACTCTAATTCTTAACTAAAAGGAAATGATAAAAATACCCATGAAATTAATTTTCACACCTGCAGTCGGAATTAATAATGGCAACCAGAGTGACATCCTATTTCAGCTCCCTTGAGGTGACTAACAGTCTTGGTCATTAATATAATCCCAACCACCAGAGGAATTCACTGTCTGAGGGATCTACCATGAAAAACAAATGATCCCCAGAGCTATGCCTGCACAATGGAAACTGGCTTTAGTCATGTATTAGTCATTTTATCACAAGATTGTATTTTTGCACTGGGAAGTTTGTGCTCTGATATTAAAAGACAACAGAACAGAACAACAGCATTTGACTTGGTAATTTGCACGCAGGGTTTGATTATGTTTGAGCTTCCTCGCTTTAGAAGGATGTGTGTAAATGACTAAGAGCAATAAACGAAGTCTTCTAAGTGTGAGGCTTTCTCATGCAAAGTTCACATGCATTTATTACTGTCTGTGCTTAGCATCCATCCTGCATATATCTGTGTGTGATGCTTGTACTTCATCTTGATAAGGGAGTGGTCTATTGCTAAAATGCTGCTTGAATTTTCCCCTGATTCTGCTTTTCTCCCTTAATTGCAAGGGATGAAATGTGTCAAGTGTCTGCTTCACTCGGCTGGGAATCACGGTACTGCCTCTGCAATTTCCCAGCCTTCAAAGATGACATGCAGCTAGCAAACTATAAAGCTAAGCGACTGCTCGGTGGCTCTGAGCTGCCTTCAAAAGGCATTTGCTTCTAGCAGTGGAGCAGCATTAGGACTTCAAGCAGGGTGCAGAATAGGTGTGCACTCGAATCCTTTAGCAGAACCATCTTTCAGAAGGACTTTCTCTAATTATGTTTGTTTAATCCTGCCCTAATGGCCACACGTGATATGCTCTGAGTGTCTGAAATGTTTCAGCTTTATTCTCCTCTGCTCTCAAGACCAGCTTGGCTTGTGAAAAGCAAAAAACTATTCTCTGTGCCCCAGGAACCATCTGCTCAGGGTGTGAGCACATTCCTACAACTACCTATATTCGTAACACAAAGAAGGTGGTCTCTTTCCTCTTCTAAACATAAAGTCTGATATGTTTTTTTAAGGCAGTACACACCTATCACACAGCACAGCATGTATTGTTCTGGGAGACAGAAATAACCTCGTGGTGCTGCTGAAGAGGTCTTCCTATAGCTGAAGTTGTTTAGTCGCATATTTACTATGTCATACAAAGGGGCTTAAAGTTCTTTAGCAGTGGTGCAGCACAAGAATTAAAGAGAGAGTTGGAGATACAGGCTTGTCTCCCTGTAATTTGTACAGACATTTCAGCCACAGCTTTTTCCTCTCCATTTAGAGCAGTTACTAGGATCAGTTACTGTGAATGTAGCTTGTGTTATTCCCTGTGGAGTAGGAGACAGGTAGGGCAGTTTCTCTCTTTATTCTTTCTGTCCTCTCTACAGATTTACACCTTTTATAGCTGTTAAGGTAACTACCAAACTACTTAGAGACTGGCCTCGTGCAGTGGCAGGCTAGCACTTTCTGGTGTTAGTTTAGCCCCAGCAGGTTTAGATTCCATCCCCTGCAGTCTCTTCTAACAGGGATTCATTTTTTTTATCTGCCTGACATTCAAGGTTCAGCTTAAAGATGATTCCAGCAGCACCTGGCAAAGTCCTTTTGCAAGATACGATCCAAAATCAAGCTCTAGGAGCCACTAATAAAAGAGGTGATATACCATAAGGTTTTTGCAGTTTTCTAGATGACTCAAATAGCCTGCCATTAGTAAATCTAGCCTTGCAAATTTAAAGGAAAGATTTCCATCTTGCCACATTATTCTGGAAGTACAGCTGGGAATGAAAGGCTGCCTGTAGCTGGGTGGGCACTGTCTCAGAAGAATTGGGATACCCACACCTTCATATCACCAAAATTAAACAGGTCAGTACAAAAAGGGGCACTTCACTCTGCAAAGGTCATGTAGTGCCTTGTGTTGCATGGGTCAAGCTACCACATGTGAACCCTGATGCCTGGTCACTCTGCTGCTACATAACATTCCTGGTATTAGAAAAAATCTGCGCCACCATGTCCACCCACTCCAGCAGTTGCCAGCTGCACGGATTAATTTTTAACCTCCTTTTCATTTTCTAGGGCTAAGGCAGATGAGTAAACACTTCACGCCAAGCCTCAGCTGGGCAAACTGTTGTTAGCTCAGTGGAGGTGACAGTTCCTGAGTGTCTGTCCTTTCATTCCCAGACCCCTTTACTCGATTTTTCTGTTTTCACTGAAGTTTCATTCTGCCTGCTGGCCAGACACTAGCAAGAATTCCTCTGATGCCTGTTCGCACCAAAGGTGCTGCAAAGCTGCAGTTATCTGAGCAGAGGAGGGCTGCTACAGGATTTCCTCATGGAAAAAAAAATGTTCAGTTTTAGGCTTCTAGTGGCTTCTCTGAAAGATAACTAAACTTAGCATACATCACTATCTGGAACTTGATCTTGGGGTCAGAAGTACAAGCATGCAAATTCTGCCTAAGTGAGAATGACGCGTAACCCCCCTCGTTATCTTCCCTATCACCTGCTTTAACAATACCCAGGTTTGGAGAGGGTCATCCTCCTGTATTTTGGATTGAAACAGCAGCTGGCAGGGGTAGAAGCAGGGATTCCTTATCTTCACAATTTGAAGCATAAAAATGGGGTTTAATGTCCTGGATATTAGTCCTGAAAACAAAGGCAGGGCACCTGAAAGCCGTGAGCCCCAACATTGCCCCCCAGACTGAAAGTCTGACGAATAGAATGTAGTAGAAAGCTGTCTTTCATTACTTAGCAGGTAACTCTTTATTGATGCTGCATAAGAATTTTGCCTCATCTGAGGCTGGATAAAAGCAGAGGAAGTTTTTCAACGTTTGGCCCTTCATTTGGGAATTTCAGCTAATAACACTCTGTCCTTCCTCTGTTTCACAAGTCCCCTAACTAATATACTGGGATGTGTGAAAATATTGCTATGACTCATAGCCAGAGCTTCAAAGTCCAAATCCAAACTTCTTTAGAGGTTTAGAGTGGTTGGGGCAAGGGCAAAATTACAAAAATGAAGATGAGATGTGTGAGACTTGCTCTGAGGAGGGAACACCCCTAGCATATCAATGCTTTTCAGCATCAGCAGCCAGGTAGCTGTAAACAGATACAAGAAAAGTGCTTAGTACATCAGACTTTCTGGTTAGGAGCAATTTTCATCACCATGTGTCCAAATTAGTAAGATATGAAAAAAAATATACAGTATCCTGGAGAGGTGAAGCTATTGGTGTCACCAGAAAATCCAGCAGAAAGCTCAGGGACGGGACATCAGTTAGGGGAGCAGGACAAAACTGAGAGGAAATGAGTGGTACCTGGCACTCAATTTTACCTCATTTTAGGTGTTCTTTCCTCACAGTTTGTACTGACAATTAACTATGTATTTCTGGAAAACATAAGAGCTGGTGAGAAGGAAAAAGTTGTCATCTGATTCCCCTTGGCTGTCAACCCTACCTAAAGCACGTGCTACAGAGGTTTAATGAAACTTTTCATTTGGACAGAACACAGACAGTCCCAAGTGCAGCACTCATGAGTGTCCAGTCATGTGCAATTCAAGGACTTTGTAGTAAACACCACCTCTGTAATGCAGAATAATTAAGGTTGTTCTCACCACAGCTGAGCCTGGCTCATTTGTGAACAGGGTGCAGTGAATGTTGTATCAAGCCTTTGATGATCTGACTGTTTTAGGAATAAACCCTTCAAATAAGAGAAGACATTGATAAAAAATTGAGGTGCCACAGAAAAGGCCAGATGTTCAACTTCTAGGTCTTTAAAGGGCATGCAAATTTTTTCTCATGACTGAATGTGCATATTACCCATTGATGTGATCACTTATGCATCCAGCTCATCATCTGAATAGGCAAATATCATATCTTCTGCAGCAACCATACTCGGAATTTAATGCAAAATTCATTCTTTTTGAAAATCAGTCCCCTAGAACACAATGGTAAATCATGCACGATGAAGTGATATGAAGAGAAATGCTGCACCCTTCTTCTGAGGTCTTTATTTCTTTTCTCTAGAAAAAAATGTCTCCACCTTGATGCTGAAAGCCACAATTATTATTTCTTCATAGTCACACTGTGTCGCTGCTCAGTGGCTCACATCATTGATTGGGCTCCATTATGCTAAATTCTAGAATGCCCAAAGAGCTAAATATAAAGCAGGGGACAACAGATACGAAAATAGATGTGGACCACAAGGTAGCCATGAGCCACAGTTACCATGAGACTGCAGCAGATTTGTCTTCCCAGGCGCAGTGAAGCAAAGCTGGGGTGACTCAGTACGTGACAAAAGAGCACAAAGGACGAAGGGTTAGTGCTGGTTCTCGCATCACTGAGTTACCACACTGAAAGAATTATCCTGCATCATGATAGATGACACGACAGCTTCCATGCAACCCATGATTGAATGACAACCAAAAATGAGGGTTCTGGTCCCACATGATGAACTCACTTGTTTTGTTTTTTTTTAAAATTATTTTTCTTATATTTTTTTCTTTACAGAGGTAAGATTAGTCTCCCAGGAACAGCCAGTTCTCAGCTCTGCCATGGTGTTTTGCCTTGCCTTTTGCTTCCTGGCAGATCCAATCGTTATGGGGTTCCTTGCTCATTTCCTTTCCAACCACATGATGTTTATGGTTATCATGTTTGAACAAATAGAGCAAATTGAATTGCAGATGATATGTAATACAGTATAATATGATATTATAATATACATGAAATGTACTCTGCATTTGTATATCAGCTTGTTAGCAGCAGCACTGACCTTAACAAGGGTTGCTTAGAATCCCATCTCCGGGCACCAGAATCCTTGAGTCTCTTTGGTATGGAAAGATGCTTTCCATTCATATTATGACCCACTGTATTTAGCTGTTCTCTCATACACAACGACAGATGTATGTAAGAAAAGATATGTAGGAAAGCAAACCTGCCATGATTATCTGTCTCTAAAATGAACGCTTACTCAGGAAGACAAAACACTCATCCCCTTGCTAGGAAAACCTAAGCTATGTTATGTACACAAATAGTTTTGGTGCCATAAAGCATAAATCACAATTTAGCCCTCTGCAAAAAGCCTCTCTGCACTGAGCTGCTGTGCCACAGTGCCTGAGGTGCACCTTCCTGGGAGGAGATGGGCAGAGCTGGAGGAGGTGGCGAGGAGGCACCGATCTCTGCCCCTGCCACCACGCATCATTTCTGCAAGCACCCATCTGGGAGCACACTGGGACCAAATCTCAACGTGTTTTTTCAGGTGATGTCAATGCAGTGCTTGCTTTTCTCCTTTTTAAAGGGTTGTAGGGGTTCTGGATCCGTGTCAGGGCTGTGATCCCCTGCGCGGGATGGAAAAGGGTTTTTAATGAAAACAAGCTTCAGTTGTGAATATTTTAATACAGTGCAGAAGTGGTAACAGGATGATAAAGTTTTGATAGACCTGGTATTGGCTTTTATTTTTTTAAGGGGGAACTCCTCTCTCACTAACAGAAAAAGCATTTTTAATGCCAACATCAATATAAAGTGCTGCTGGGACTTTTATATCTTTTCAATATCAGGCCTATGTTCAAGGAGCAAAAATAAATGCAGTGTTCACAACCATTTGATATTATAGCTGAATAGCTTTCAAAAAGCTCTTACCATGTTTTTATGCACAAAGTATGATTTGGAGGTTGGGGATGGAAAATGAGAGAACTGGAGGGGAGGGGAATCTTTTTGTTAATTTATAGATGCTAGCTGAAATGTTTAAGACCAATCTTGCCAGGGTCACAAAATGGTGTGGAGATTTGTTTATTTTGCAAATAGCAGAATTTCTTCTTCTTCTTTCCATTCTTTTTTTTTTTTTCTGGCAGCATCAATAAATTTGTTTGATGCACTTTAAATGTTTAATTAAAACATTATGTTAGCACATTTACTGTAAGTGATAAAAACACTTTGGAGGTGGTCTTAAAGCAATTGGTGGCTCTGAAATTGCTAGACGTGCACTAGTAAATCAGATACAAAGTCCATAAATTGGAACGATTCTCTTTCAGGCCTGTGCCATTTCACAGATATTAAAGCTGCTTAATTTAATTCCTCAGTAATGTGGAATGTGTACAGCAGCTGATGTCACTTCTTCAGACTGATTGTTTAAGGTCATATAAACTCAGGCCTACAGAGCACAGGATAGAAATTCCCTCTTATATTAATACTGTTTATAATTCAGTTCTCCTTCAATCCCTTAATCAGAAAAGAAATGTTTATTGTGTGATATTGCTATAAAATAAGTAGGAATTGTAATGAGTACTTGAAAAAGTAGAAAAAATGTTCACTAAATCAGAGCTACTGGTACCAAAAGTCTCTTCTTTTTAAGCAGGCTTGCTCAACTTAAAAGGAAAACTTGTTTTTAATGCAAAGCAGTCACTTTTATATACGGAATTCAACTCTATTTTGTAAAGTACAAAGTACAAAGGAGAAGTAAAAGCTACTGTAAACTATTCCTTGCAAATGACTTTGTTCCCCAGCAAGTAGCACTGCCCCATATTTACTTGATGAAATCTATAACCAACTGAAGTCAATGGGTGTTTTGCTGCTTCCTCCCATTAGAAGAGCTCATGCTTTTAGGAATTGCATAGGTAGCATCTTTAGCAATATGCAAGGGATAACATCTGCTGCTCCACTGCTGTTTTAATACCTGCATTCAAAACACAATAGTAATAAAAGCTTCAGAACAAATTATTACGATTGGCTTCTTTGCCTATGTTGGAAATCTTTACTGAATCAAATTAATACAGAATATAAATATCACAATTAGATTTCACCAAGATGAGCAAAGAATGAATCTTCCTTCTTCAGCTAAGAAAGTAGATTTTCTTGAGAAATCTCTGAGTCAGCATTTCTTGCAAGATGAACCTTTTTCCCCTTCCCCCAACAATGTCAATAGCTGAGAAGTCAATGATTTCCAAGGATGTCACGGATAACTTGCAATAGGAAAGGTAAAAGTTCACTCATTTTGATGTGTACATAACCTATTTCAGTCATCTTTAACAATATGTAACATGAAATTCTTAGCATGGAAAACTTGACTAGATGTCATGTCCCCTACTCATAAAAACAAAGCTCTGTGACAAGTTTATCCCAGGATGCAGGAGAAAAATTAGCTCCATTAGAGGCTTGACTCTGGAGCAGCAGGAGCTCTTCATGAATTGCTCTGCTGCAGGAGCCACTGGGTAGATGGTTTCTTGACATGAAGGTTTCCAGGGCTGTGAATATTTTACTTTTTATTCTCTGCAGTGTCTTGTACCACCGAGTCCTGACTCATGGCTGAGATCAATGCCATGCCAGGGATAAAGCAGCAGAGCACAGCACACGCTGGTGTCGGTGATGTCAGAGGAGTGTGTTGGTGAAAATGATACTGTCGTCTTCAGTGTGTTTTTAATTAATATTTGCTCTCTTTCCTGATGAAACCACGTTTTTACCACCAGCATGAGGTAGAATGGATTTTTATCTCTCATGCATCAACCGAGTTATCAGCACGTTCTAATTACACTGTGTTGTGAGAAGCAGCAAGAGCACAGCTGGATGTTCCGACTCCAGATCTGAGGTGTCTGCAAGGCAGACATTTAAGAAAATAACTAAATACTGAGGTTCATTAGACCATGTAATATTTAAAGCAGGGTTGAATTTGTCTCATGAACTCTGTCCTGTGTGGTCAAATTCCAACTGTATGTCTGCCTGCCCCACTATTAATCACTTTTTGGATCAAGAGACAAAATCACCTCTCCAACATTCTTAAGCAAATGTGTGTTTTTTCCATAAACAAATAAAGAAATCAAAACTATTTATCTTAACTTGTTGATTTGTCCAAGTTATCTCATCCCAGATATAATGACTATCCCAAATATTAACAGGAAAAATTCTCTGTAACAGCTGCACCTATTTTAAAGCTGTTATTTTCTTCAGTTGTATGTTGTACTGGTGGCAGTCTTTAATGGTTAAAAAGAGTAGCAAAGGAGTAAAGCCTGGGCAATCTCGCCCATCTTCACCTGACCTATTTTAGATTCTCATAACTGTCAAAAGAAACAGAGAAACCAACCATTGCCACAAATTGTGAAGCCTTCATTGACAAACACTGACAGAATCCTGTCAAGATTCAAAGTAATTTTCAGCAGAAATTAATACTCTGTATTAGAGTAATTTTCAGAAGAAATTAAGTAAGTGCACTGGAGTAGTTTATGCCACTATTTCCAAAAGGAAAAATAGTTGATTCTGTATTTGTAATAAAGAATATTCATAACTGAAAATTAAATCCCAGATTGTGGCAGATTTTTCAAATTTGGTCATTATGCTTCATATGAAGAAAAAAGTAAAACATTTATTATCAAGTATCAGTCCAACCAGAGTTTCAAAGTACCTGTATTAGAAAAATATCAGGACATGTGCCCACAAGTCATGAGTATCATTCCTAGGTACTGTGTGTTTTGATGAAGTACAGCCAGTATATACATACATAAATATCATATAACATTTATATTTGTGATAGGTTAAAATGCTCTACTTAAGCATCAATATTGGTACCTAACTGAGCATAGCAGTCCTCAAGGTAAGCTTAAGGCCCTTGGGATTTTTTTCCCCCCTTTTTTTTTTTTCTGGTAAACTACATTTTTAAACAGTTTTGATATTTCATAATATAGTTTGTGACAGGGCTATTTCACCATTCACTAACGTGGGCTGCGGTGTCATCACATAGTCCCTAACACTGTGTCAGTGTGAGTCTATGGAGAAGACATCAAGATGTCAACATATTCCGAAAGGGGAAAGAGTGTCAGTGCAAGTTTGCAGAGACACGGCGGTGTGTGAAGAGGAAGGGAAATGACACGGTGTCTGTGGCTGCACAACACTGCTGGACAAAGACACCCTCATCCCAGACGCCTTTGAAGAAGCACTCAAGAGGAAACAACCAGGTAATTGTGGTATTTTCAAGCATTAAGCAGAATTTAAATACATTTTTTAAATATCTGATCTATAACAAGAAGTCTCACCGTACTAAGAGCAGATGATTGGAAAGTGACACAGTCGTGTGTTAAAGGAGAGGGGAGATGAACAGTCTCTGGGGATGTGCAGCACCATCCTTGAGAGGTTTCCTTCCTGCCTTTTCCTGGTCAGTGGAGGGTGCAGCATCCTCCTGAAGGGTCTGCAGAGCCTGTGGGCAGCTCAGACCAGCAGCCAGCAATGCCAGGCAAGAGTCTCCTCCTGGAACCAAGGGACCACATTCACCACAACATCAGTGCACAGACAGTGCTTGTGGTGCGTGGTGGTATCCACTGATTTCACTGTTTCAGATCACTGAAGGCAGATTGAAAGGTTCATTTATATTTAAGCAACTGGCCAAAGCCCTCAGGAATGCACAGCTCCACCAGTGTCTGCAAGTGTTTGTCTTTCCTCACCCCAACCACTTTCCATAGAATATCCAGCCCTGCATCTCCCCTTCCCACGTGCATCCCCTTCTCCCGGCCGTGCCGAGCTCTGCCCAGTGCAGTGAACAGGGAGCCTTCCCAGAGCCCTGCTTCCTGCACGCTCTTGGAAAGGACACCCCACCATTTCAGGAGTGCAGCTCTGCAGTGTTGAGTTACATTTTTTTAGCCCGGACATCTGGAATGTATCATATAGAGGCCAGATTTGAGGAGTATCTTAATTTTATGCTGCCTGCAGGAAGGAGGAAGGCAGAGGGTTTGCATTACTGCAGCACAGATGAGCTCTAATTACTTTTTGTTTAATTAGTGTACCATGCAAAGGTTCCTGTTAACACATGGTCCACAAAAGTTCTTTCTGACCCTCAGTAAGGAAGTTCCTCCATCAATGTTTGTTGCATCAGAGCAAAACTGAGGTAAAGGGATGCAGATACCTGCTTGCTGTGACCTGAATGGGACCAGTTTTCTGTAGGTACTTCCATATTTTAGGAATGGATGCTTCTTTTCTTCAAGAGTCTTGAAGGTCAATTGTCTAAAGTGATTGAGGCCACTAAAAACCTAAGATTCAGAAAACTTTAGGCAGGGGCAGGATTCCAAAGCACCCAGCTGCCACACTCGGACTGGTAGTGTAAATATGTGTCAAAATCAGATGCTCTCTGCCCTCTCCCCAGCTGACAAATGGGACTCTGGAGGTCCAGCCACACCACTGGGTTGTTGTGAAAATGAGAATAAAAACAAAAAATGAGTCTTACTACATTCATTTATCAGTGCAAAATGGAAAACAACCCAGAGTTCAGTGCAGCCAAACAGATGAAAGATGCAGTTGTCCTGACCTTGGATGGGTGGTGGGCTTTTTCCACCCTTTTGCTGTGCTTTCTTAGGGAGGGATTTTCGTCATTACCACAGGCGAGGTCTCCTGGGCACGGAGCTGCGGCTGCTGCCGAGAGCAGCGAAGCCAAACCCACCACTGGTGCAGCTCCACCAAAGCTCCCAGCCTCACAGAAGGGACTAATTTGGCCTTGTGTATTTTGAATAAATTGTTAACTCTTCTCGGCATGAAGAAGTGATTATTGAAAAGTTTGCCTCCACATACAAATGCAAATGACAGTCGAAGAACACGTGAATGTTAATCTTCCAAACCAAGTACGTAGACAAATGCTAGTCATTAGAAACATTTCCGTGCATTTATATTAGGCTGTCCTCTAAAAGACTTTTCAGACAAATATGTCATCAAGATATTCAAAACCATGTAATCTTATCCAAAGTTTCATCTATCAACAGTACAGTTTTCATCTCTCGCAGCTGTGTGTCAGAATGTGCAGGCAGATTAGCCAGCTGATAGCAAGGGGGGAAGGGAAAGAGGGGCTCTGTCATCATCAAGAAATACTGCTGGGGAGAAAAGACCCTTGCTGTTGAATTTTTAAAAAACCTCCCCAAGAACCCTTTCTGTGCAGGGATGCAGAGGATATTTGCAAAGACTTTAATTTTGTGATGGGAGTTGGTGCTTGCCCCTGCTCAAAGCCCCCCTCCCCCTGCTTCTCCTTCCCTGCAGAGAGTAAGTTCTCATAACAAAAAACATCCTGAGCACAATTGTGTATCTGGTATCTGTGGCAAAGCGTCCCCCTCCACGGCAGATTAATTCACCAGATTTCTTGTGCCTTCATAGGCCCACAGAGAACCTGATAAAACCCAAATCCAGATGGTTTTGAATTCCAGCTGCATCCTTCACCTTCCTCAAAGGGCAAATTCCCACACGGGTCCCTTGTCCTCCCAGAGCCAGAGGGATCACTTGGGGGAAAAGGAAAAAAAGTTTACATTAACACTTTTCAGCAAATTCTGTAATTCTGTTGTTTCAAGGAGAGAGATGAATGATGACATATATGGGCTTCTGATAAAGATGCAAAGAGATAGGGCTAAAATACACAGTAAAATGCTGTGAAATGATTCCCCAATAAGAGATTCAATATGCTGCCACTGTTGTCTATGAGACAATGTCTTTGAATCCATGCATATGAATTCATGCATAATCTTTGAGTGTATTCATTTTTAAATACATTCTTTCAAGTGGATTTTAGCATTACTGAGTAGCTCTAGCTTGACAGCACTTGAAGAAAATGTTTTCAAATTTGGGGAGATGGGAAAGTTTTTAAAAACCGCAGAAGAGCAGTGAGGACTTAACATTGCCTAAAATAGGCTCCTGATTTTCTGGGTATCTTTGAAACCTCTTCTCAAAGTGAAGCCCTAAATCTCCATGTTTAGTGACACAAGTCTAGCACCTTGATTTTCAGAGTCTCAAATACAGTTTGTGCTGACCATACAGAATATTTAGCATGTCTGAACATCACCTGTCCCAACGAAACCATCTTCAGGTTTCAGGGTCACGTTTTTCTTTTGTGCTTTTGGCATAAGTGTTCCTCCCCCAGGAACAGACAGAAACAAGGACAGTGCTTAGCCATTTGCCAGGGACTCTGATTTCAACCTAAAGGCATATTTCAGCAGAAAGAAATCTGTTTTGGTGGAGAATGCTACAACATGAACACCTCCCAGCACCAGGGACTGGAGCCAGCTGATGTCAGTGTAGACACCAGACCATCTGCAGGGTTTGGGGTACGAGTCACCACAGCCAAAACCGAGGGAGCTGAGCACTAAGGAAGGCAGAACCCCAAATCTTGCCCGGATTCCTCTGAGCTTGTCTGGTTCCATCTTTCTAATGGGAGCATAATGCTTACCCTATTGCCCTAATTTTTCCCTCAGCCTTGGAAATCTGGTTTGGAGGCACTTGAGTGAAAAAATATTTGGAGCACAGAGAAAGAGCCTTTTGAGAGCCAACATGGAGGTGTCCTGTGAGAGAGGAAGGAGAAGTTGTCCACTAAAACACAACCCTTGAATGCAAAAGGAACATTTAACATTGCTGGAAAAGGAGCCCCAGTATGGAATTCCTTAAGGCTTCACTTGACAAACTCCCATTTTAAACTCAAAAGCATTTTAAAAACACTTATGTTGTTAGTTCCTTGGAAAATTACCATTGCCTTCTCTGAAGAGAAATGGAAAGGAAACAAGGAGCAGGGTGGGAAGGGGAAGACACATTATGTGATGAAACAAGACATTGCTCCCAGCCTGGGGCTCACTGCCTGGGCACACACTCCTGCCTGCCAGCCAAGGTCCATGGGTCAAAACTCGGCTGTAGAGACTGCCCTGAGCTAGTGTTTACCTAGAAGAGCCATTGCAGCCTCTCAGGAAATAATCCACATTTCCAAATGAGCCTGCGTGCCCAAATATTTATTTGCTAGTTAGGTGGTAATGGCTCTAGAGTGGTTGTCACAGCCTTTTGGGGACAGTGTGCCACTTGTACAGCGACACGGGGTTTGTGCACCAGGTGAGGCATTAATCTGGTTAGGTGGAGTACTATGGTCTGTCCACAAATCATTAATGCTGGCTCCAGTGCTGAACACTGTTAACACGTGCACTTCAAGGCTGGTCAGTCAGCCCAGTCCCACATAACAGATATTTAGCCCAGAAAGATCTGCAGACGTTTCCCAACCCCATTTTTATTGCTGGCCATGCTGCCAGAGCAGCAGAAACCAGTGCAAGGCATGGGACCATGGGAGGAGGCTCTGGAGTTATGGCTTCAGCAGGGAAAGGCGGAGGAGAGTGAGAGATCTGCCAAAACAAGCAGGGGTGGTGTGGCTTTCAGAGGGCAGGGGCATCGAGCAGCAGGGAGCAGAGCTTGCTGGAGTGGTTTTTAAAGATGGCTTAGGAAACAGGCTTTGATTTTAGCAGCCGGTTCTACCAAAGAGACCAAACTGCCCTCGGCACAGCTCTGTCCTTTTTCTTCGCCTACACACCACCACAAGCCACAAAGCACTCACCAAGTCTGTATAACAAACTTAACTTAAAAAGACCAAAAGCCACAAGAAACATAATGTCCCACAAGAAGGGAGCAGGAGCAAAAAGAGAGATAGTAGTAGTGATTTCCCCAGATTCCTTTCTGTGGAAAGAGAGAAGTGGGCAGCCAGGAGGTTTATGATACACTTCCACATCTTCTTTCAGTTCCCAGAGCTGCTCCAGCTCCCTTTTAGGGTTCCCAGATTCAGCCAGGGGTTACAGAAATACAAATGGGACTCCAAGTAATCATGCAGAAGATTTTTCTTCAAGTGAGTACTGGGAACCCCTTTCTAACCTCACCAGAGCTGTCTTGCAGAAGCAAACAAACAATGAATGGCAGGAGTTCTGCTCTCCCCCACGGCCATGGCCGCGTTCAGCTCTGAGGGACGCCAACAGAATCTGTGAGGACACGTTCTAGGGCTGGTGTTCCCTCTCTCAGTCTTGTCACCCATCCTTTTTCTCAGAATGGCTGGAGTCAAGGATATGGTCTTGACTTTGCCTCCACTGATAGCAGCGTGGAGATTCCATTCAGGAGTCTGCTCTTGGAAGCCTATTGGAAAAAGTTGCTTGCACAAGATGTGATTGCTGGGTGTACACCCGTGCCCCATACCCTGCCTCTGCCTTCAGCAGTGCTCACAGTCCCCTCTCCCAGGGGAGGAGAACACAGAGGCTGCTCTTTAGAGAGGACATTTTCCCCACTAGTGCACTGGGGGTGTCACTGGCAGTGAGTAGAGTGTCATCTGTGGTTTGCATATCACAGGCACAATCAAAACAGCTCCCCTCCTAACCCATAACAGACAGAATGTCACTGAGATGGATTTATCACTGGCTGCTTCCCCTGCACAGCCCAGATTAAAACCAGAACAGAAAACCCCCCAGTGTTGTGTGTACTCAGGGATGTGAACACCGACCCAGGAGTTGCACATCCCACACCAGACAAGCCAAGCTGTACAGAGATAACAAAAGTTCAATAACTCCTTCAGCAGATTGAGCACTTGATTACTGTGAACAATCTGCTTCAAAGAGCTGCAGCCTTGCCAGGGGGGATTCATTCACCCTTCCTCAAGCCAGGAAGCCACCTCTGATGCTGCACCGTGGGCTGGGAAGCCTCCAAACACCTCCAGGAACTCCTGAAGGTGCTTTTGTCCTGGAGAGGATGTCTATTCAGACGTGGTGAACTCAGCCTGCTTTCAGAAGGTTTTTCAGGCCAACAGAGGCACCTGAAGACTCAGAGAGAGATGACACTGCCAGATGGCACGGCCCAGGGAGAGGATGAAATGAAGGCTGCGGGGGATGCGTACACTGATTTCTCCAAAGACTTATAACCACGATGAAGAAAGAAATAGCTCTGCCACAAGAGAGTCTGATGAGAAAAGTCATTTGCTACTGAAATGTAATTTAAAAAATGTATTTAATACCACTTAACAACACAAGCCTGTAATATCCTCTTATCTAAACTGCTTGTGGATTACTTGCTTTTCACTTACTAACCTACCCAATAATTTCTACAAAAAATAAAAATACAGGTCAGGCTTTTGCTACCAGATTTAGTTATTTTACTACCAGACAAAGATGAGCCAGAATGGTTATCAAGAAAAATAAGGGGGGAAAAGAGAATTGGGAAATCTTAGACATTGTATTAAAACAACAGTTTTTAGGGTGTTTGATTTACTATTCAACTGTGCGCAGCTGCTGCTGTGAGAAATAGGAAGCATGCCAAGGGAAAGAGATGGGGGAAAAATTAATGGGTGGGGGAGGTTTGCAGAATCAACTGGTTAATGAGATATGAAATTTTTTATGAGTAAGCCCCTGCTGAAAAGCACTTGTTTGTTTGAAACAGCTTACTGCTTACCCACTGACACGGCAATGCGGGTTCTCTCTCCCAACGACTTAATCACCAAATGCGAAATTTAGACAGCATTTGGGTTTTTCATGCACTGGTTTAGACTCTCTGTGCTTTCTCCTCCTTATCTCGGAGCAAGCTAAAACCTGCTGGGGTCCTGGCACAGGTTTCCTCCTCTCTGCAGGCTGCAGTGCTCTGTGTGAAGGGGAGCACTTTCCATGGGGAGGGCAGTAAATGACTCGAGTCCTGCCATGGTGTAGGGAGGAATCTCATCACAGTGAGGTGAGAGCTGTGGGTTTGAATGCCTTCAGGAGGAGGACAGGAGGAAAGTGGTGCTCTCAGCATCCCAGGCTGGTTCCACCTTCCCTACTGCCACATTACAGAGCAGAGAAGAGCTTTCCTTTCTTCACTTTTAGGGGAAGGATTCAGGTTTCAAATGTCCGTGGAAGATGCATAACCAGGATTTTTTGGAAAAGGAAAGCTCTCTGCTTGGTCCTGAGGAAGGCCCCTAAATATTTTAAAAATCCACTCCTTCACTTGGCTTTCCCTATAAGACCACTTAGGCAGTCCCCTGCTGACTGTCCTCACCTGTGTGAATCCCATTCCTGGGCTCTGAGCATTTTGCAGACTCTTCACCTGGAAACTTAAGCACCAAAGCCAGGATTATTCAGCACCCCGAATTTAGGAACTATTTTACTGCATCTTAATGTCTTTTCACATAATCTAAACCTGGTTTTGTAGTCCAAGGGAAAAAATACTTCAGTCTCCTTAGAACGAGCTTGTTTGCGATAATTTCTTGGGTTATATTTTTCCCAATTTCTCCTGTGAGAAGCCCCATCATATTTACACGTCTTTGTCACTGCTTGGTGGTTTTCTTGTCAGTGTCAAGGGCTCAACAATTTTTGAGAAAAATAAACGTCCCAAATTCTCTAAAAAACAAAACTCACACCCTGAGGCACAGAGCTTAAGTTTGTGCCAAAACCTGGTCTGTGATATTCCCCCTGAGGAGGAGGGAATGGGCATCACTAGAAGTCCTGGTTTTCCTCTTGGTTTATTCGTTGATGAAAATCTCATGCTGGAGAAACTTTTGAACTCAAAATGCTCATTTGCAGTTTATTGATAAACTCCCCCAAACAATGTTTTATTGTCATGTAGATTAAACCATATCTACAGCTATGAGGCAGCTAATGGGCTTGGCCCCAGTCTGTTCCTCACGATATTAATGAAGGGTTCTTTTCTAGAACCTGTTCAAATAAAAAGCATTTAAACTAAGGGATTAAAGCACTATGCAGTGCTCCTTTACAACAGAGCCCTGTGAATGGCCCTGTTTGCATCTGCTGCGTGGTCAGGAGAACACCCATTGTGTTGGCACCCCAGAAGGCCCCACTGCAGAATATTAGACTTGAGAAATCATTTATTGGGATCTTATCTTGCATACCTAATTTAGATGTCAGGCCACTGCATTTAAACTATAACTTGCAGACTAATTAAAGGCAACAACTTAGTGCTTACCTAGGGATTCAGGGAGATTGCATGATGACCTGCCTGTGTTGTAAGGAAAGATTAAACAGACTGAACTAAACAATGTCTGTATTTTTCTGGTGATATCTGATTTGGGGGAGTAATCCCACTTTATCCCCAAACATAAACCTTTTTGTTATTTAGAGGGATATAACCCAGAGGTGCCTTATGGACCTTTTCACCTGGCTTTGATGTCCTAACAGTTACCAGCCTTAAGCTTGTTGTTTTCCTGTTTTATCTTTGCCTGAATTGTTTCCAGGCAGCTATCTAGTTAGAGGGAAAGCCTCACTTTTCTGAGGGGAAAACAGCAAATGAAACAAATAGAGTTTTATATATGTTTTGTTTTCTTTTGTTTGCAAATGCATATAACCTTATAACTCCAAGTTCTAATCTTTGCATTGAATAACAGTGCACGGGATCCTCCTGCAGACTAGCAGATCTGAAATGGTGAGTTAAAAGCTATGGGGTCACTGCTGGGACAAGAGGAAGTAGGAGGCAGTTTTCCTGTCTTCATGAAGATGATGATGATGCCTTGATTTCACACGGTGAGGAAGGAGGGAGGCAGACACTAAATATAAAAAGCAGAAGTTTATTTGACAGTGTTATGAGGAGGGTAACTGGATGCAAACATTTGACATTGACATGCTGGAATGCTGTAAAAATTTAATTAGATGGGTACATTAGTCATAGTTGTGTTGGGGGGTTCATACACTACATGCAAAAATGCATGCTCCAGTACAAAAGAAATATTTAAGTCCTTCCTGTAAATACCATTTCCCTCATTATTGGGAAATGCGGTCTCAGAGGGACCATTGACCATGTCATTGTATTTACAAAAGTATGGTTAGAATGAGATTAACAGCATTTATGGGAAGGGTTTTCCTACACAGAGAATGATGCCTATTATATAGGGAAGGTTGTGCAGCCGAGCTCCAATGAAGCAGGCTTATGTGGCTGCTATCTGGTTTAATGTAGGGTTCACTTCTACACTATTAAACTCCCTTTAATAGCCTCATGGTCCCTTATACAAGGGCTATTGGTGAGCTCAGATGCATTGAAGCACTTCAAGAAGTCCCACTGCAATTCTGCCTGCCCCTGGAAACCATTGGGGTACGTTTTATGGCTTCACAGCGGTCCCAAGGAGAGCTCAGCTGACTGGCTCACTCAGTCTGGGTAGTTAAAGAAAGTTTTCACGATTTGGTCCTTGCAAGGTGATCCTTTGGGAGTGGGTTTATTTGGGAAATTTAAATCCAGTGCAGATCACTGTGTTTGTGCTATCTCATAGCTCCCAGTATGGACCTTCATGACTGTGTTTAAAAATTTTGATAACTTGCAAGATTGATGTCTGTTTTCTAAATTTTCAAGCTTCAGCTATATCCAAAATCTCGCAGGGAGATACCTAGATTTCAACTATCCTTTTCTGCTTTGTGGTGAACAAATAAACTATTTAGTCCATTTATTTAGTCCAAATATTTCCCACATATGTAACATAAAGAACCAGGCTACTGTGGAGCTGGTCCACAGGCTGAAGAACCCAAATCTTTGCAGAAGAGTTTTGAATGTGAAGGTCAAGGTGGTAACCCAGTTCCAAAACAAAGATTTGGTAAACCAGTTAGAAATCACAGTTGAAAGGACATGCTCAGCTCTATTGCTGCATGCTCACAACACTCCCTACATCATAGAATGTCTTTGTGTCTTTTGTTGGCAAAAATGCATGTTTAATATAATTTGAAATTATTTCTGTTCAGAAATCCCTGCAGAAGAGGAGTTTGGACCATTTCCCTTAGTTTTGTTTCCCTTCAGCTTTACTACATGTGGAAAATAAGATAACATTTTAATTTGACAATGTTCATTTAGTAGTAAATAAGCAAATAATTGGTGATGTTTTATTTCAAATAGTGTTTCAATTCTGGTACCATGTGGGACATTTAAAAGTAATTATGAGACTGAGATACCGGGTAGGAAAGGGATAAAAACAAAGCATGACTCAACCAAAATCAACTAATACTTTGTCTTAATCAGTGTTTGGATTGTTCTGATGAATTTGATATCAGTGCTACAGAAAAGGAGAAGGCTATACTGGTTATCAGTTCATTTCCCAGGATTCAGGGAATTTTCAAAGAGGATAGTGTTGTCTGTAATTACCTGTAAGCATATAAAAGAAGATGATGAGTAACTTCTGAGGAAAACGATTGTAACCCTAGAAAATCCCACGTGTAAATATCAGAAGCTGATGTTGGGAAGTGTGTATATGTATGTGTGTGTGTGTGTGTGTGTGTGTGACCAGGGTTATATACATAAAATAATGAACAGCAGTCTGTGCTTTTGAATAAAATACCAAAACCTGGATCAAAATTTGCCTTCTGGATCACTATTTACATGAACTGAAAAAAACGTGTCATACTGGAAAGGGGAACAAAATCAAGTCCAAAACCACAATTTGTATTAAGAAGACTGTTTCTTTTCTAAATCCCAGATATAGAATCACGACCTCACAAAGAGACTTGCCCTCTAATATCATGTTGGCTATTTGAAATCAGTAGATCAGTCAGAACAACTGAACTGTGCTATGGGAAAGGATAACCAGCCAAATGACCACACACTGATTGCAACGCAGATGCAGCTACACAGAATGTTTTTAAATAAGCCCAAAAAACCCCAAGGTACCCCACCGTAAAACATCTGTTGTCAAACTGCCCCAGACCATTCACAGCAAGAATCAGTTTGGGGCTTTAGGGGTATTTTGCTTTGGGTGAAAGAGTCAGCTGAAAGCTGCATCTACTCAAACATTGGCATGAGTATCTCAACAAATCTGAGGGATCTCTTCAGGAACAGTATTAGTGGGTAAAAGTCTCAAGAGACTTGATTCCAAGGACTTAACCATTCACCCTGCTACACTCAGCAAGTGACAAAGTGGGATTTTAATTTGTACGGTTTCGAAGAAAAGGGAGTTACCCAAGAAAAGCAAAACAGAGAATGAAATCAAATTAAATAAAAGATATTCTGCATGAAAATTTGTAAAATTTGCAAACGGTAACCAGTATGACACTGAGCAATGATCTTCAAAAGGAGGTGAGGCAAATGGGCCTTACTTTACATGGGTCTGTTGGAACTGTAGAGAATAGAAGCTCAAGAGTACCTTCTAGGGCTGGTAGAATGATGGTAAAGAAAAACAAAATTTTATCATGGTAAAATTATCATAGGCAAGGAACTGAGTTTAAATGGTATGCATCAACTCAAACAAACGAACACAAAAAATGTGAGGAAAATTACAATGAGGCTCCAGCAGAGGGGTTTGGGTGTAAGTTAGATGTATAATAGGTGGCTTGTTTTGGGCTGTGTGTCCACAGACACCACCTAGGCACACACCAACACCACCTGAGCAGGCAGCTGGATGAAATCAAGGTCCTAAAACACACAGTTTCTCAGTTTACCTGCCTGCTAATCATATTGATGCATTTTTAAGTTCAATTAAAACCAAGGCTCTCACTAACATACAAGCTGCAGTTCTTTAGTGACTTAAGAATTTAAGTCGCATTTGAAAAAGTCTGACAGATGCTTTTGAAAATTGGATTCATAATTAGTAAACCAGACAACTGGACTCTTAAGATCATTAGAAAGATATTAGGTAGAAACTTCAAAGTCAATGGGATTTGTACACCTTAGTCACATAAACTCCTCTGAAATTTTTTCCTTCGTGTCAATCTGCATTCAAATAATTCTCCCTGTGCTTGGATACAGTGTGTTTGTCACGACCACTGAGCATGATAAATTGAATCTCAAAAATCCAGTAGGACTAGGAATTAAATAAATGTCTCCTTAAAACATTTTATTTTCTAAAAGGTAAAAGAAATTGTGACCATACCGCAGGGAGGGGGAAAAAAAAGTATCTTGTTAAATCAGACAGAAGTAGTTCCAGCTCGTCTAGACCCTGTTCCCAAGTGAGTGCTGGAAGATCAGAAGGCTGTGACCAGCAGAGCCTAGGCAGAAGCAGATGTTGTGTCCAGAGCCCTCGCTGTGGAATTCAATAGCTGGTTTGGTGAATCATTTGAACTGGTCACTTGGGAAGGCAGTGCCTGCTTAGTTTATGGTAAATTTGAGCAGTCCAGTGTTTGAACAGTGTATTTGTACCTCTTACTGGAACAAAGAGGCTGTGTTTGTAAATAAGATGACAATTTGCACCATATTAGGGTCTTTTGCAACCAACAAAGCATTCCCATTTTCCATAGAGAAGGAACCATTTGCCTGGGAAGAAATATCATCTGGCAGTGTTTCTAGAGCCGCATTTCAAAGAGAAATTTGAAGCCACTCTTGTACAATGCACGGGCATTAATCACCAAAAGCGAGATTGTCATAAACAAAGTAATCCAAACCAGTAACACAAACCCAGTTCCTCTCCCTTGCTGAGCACTGGTCAGCGTGGAGCACACGAAAGTCTGGGTCAAGCCCCCTTCAATGACAGAAAGGCACCTGCCCCCACTGCCTGTGCCCTTGTACCTTACAGCAAGAGCAGAGTGGTGCTGAAACCTTCCGGCAGTGCAAAACGTGAGCAAAGCCAAGGAGATTGGAACAACAAAAACAGCATCAAAGGAAGCAGAGAGAAATGTCAGGTGCCCGTGGTAGAGCAGCAGGATGAACGGCTGTGATGTAGCAGTGTCCCCTGAGCAAAGCCATCAATGGTATTAGGACTGAGTCAATCAGTGTCTGTGCAAGTATAGCAGTGCTAGAACCATGACAAATCTCTGGGTCCAAAGGGAGACATCCTTCACCTTGTTGAAAAGTAAGGAAGTGGCTGCTGTGATCAGTTTTGGCAAGGGTTTCTGATCCATGCCTGGACTGCTCCCATCAGGTGTTGGGTGCTGGAGTTTTATGATTTCCTGTGTGATGGTGCTGCTGCCACACCGACCCAGAATTGCTGAGGACAGGCAGTGTTGACTGCTGCCCTTTCACTAAAATGAATAATTAGATATCTCCCACTCAAGCTGATTGTTTGAACGTGTGAGAGGGACAGCACGAGGGAGGTGCTACCAATGAGGGAGCTTTCATTGCACCTAATGTTGCCTCTGAGGAAAACTAGGCTGGAGGAATGAAGGGTGGATTCTGGTCCTGCCATCAGTTCATGGCATCAACAATGCTTAAGTGGCTTATCTGTGAGCTACTGGCATGCTGAAACAGATGACTTTTTTATGGAGGGGGAATGAGGGGACTTTTTCCAAGCCCCTTTAATAGTCCAGTCTGCAAACAATCTTCTCCTCTCTCGTTACTGTTCTACCCTTGTCTCTCCTTCTTGGCATGGTGCCGTTTCCCCCCCGAGCAGCAGCTGTGCACACTTGAATAGTAAATCAAACACCCTAAAAACTGTTGTTCAAAAATCTTTTCAGATCTTTCTCTCCTCTATTTCTGTTCTCCTTTTTCTTGCTAATGATTAAGGCAATTGGCTCTTTTCAAAATTTTTAATCTGGTGTGATCTAATTCTGTGTTGCTAACAACTTGATGTATCACAACGTCCGTCAGTGAGAGGACCTAGAGGTACATCTAATTCATCTCCCATCATTGCACAAGTAGTTGGAGGGCCCATGGTGAGGGGCTTCACATTTCCTCTGGGAGCAGGTCTCAGGTCATCTTGTGAAAGGCCAAAGAAGATGGTAACAGTCTGGATTTTCAGGAGACAGATAGCAATATAAATACACTCCAGTCAGGGCTGATTTACACTAATCAGGGACCTGAGCCCAACACCCTAAATAACATTTGTTTTTATGGTTTCAAGACCATTTCCACAACACAAATGCCTAGAGGATTAATATTGTAGAGAGAGGGATGAGGACAGAACAGCAAAATAGCAGATAATTAGCACCATGCAGTATATCACATGTTTTTCGTTGAACTCGACGTTCATCACAGACTAGCAGTGAGTTACTCCCTGGAAAAGTGGGTGCATTTTTTCCCCAGAGAAGTTAGATTTACAGAAGGTAACTTAGCTGACAGAAATGCCTGACTCCTGCTCAAAATACTTAGCAGCTTAACTGTTCCTGTATTTTGAAACTATTGCAAGAAACTGATGTTGCACCTTAAAAAAGATCCAATTTGGAAACAAACAAATTTTAAAAGTGCGTAATTCTGGTAATTCCTCTTTTATTTGTGTGAGATACTTAAGCCCATGGATAGCTTCTCCCATTTAGTGTGTACATCTGTGAAAGGGATGTGATGGTGGAGCTTTGGCTGTGAAAATACAATGTATGCTTTATTACAAAGAAAACCACAGTTTGAAAACCAGGGAAAACTCTGATTCACCAGCATGACTCACACACACTCTACAGAGCCTGCAATCCCTTCAGCAAAGATTCAAGCCCAGCAGCATGTAAGTACTTGCAAAGAGAACTTATTTTCTCTAAATGAATGATCTTTTCAAGTGCCTTATCTTACTCTTTTTGAAGACAGTGGAAAATCTCTCACTGGACTTTGGTTGAGGCCCTTAAATGCAGAACGAAAGTCAGCAGATACCATGTAAATATCCACAGAAATTCCTCAAAGCCACCATCAAGATAATATTGTCACAGGAGATGGGAAGTGAGATTTCTGAGAAGGCTGTTACAAGCCCAGGAGGACCTGTCACATTGGGCAGGGTCTGATTGTGATTAGTAAAGCTGAACTTTTCAGGAAATGAATACTTCAGAGTTCCCACCTCGGGAGACAATTTTGACATGTTCTCAATTTCAACAAATGAAATTGAGAGGGGATTGAAACTAGGTGATCTTCACAGTCTCTTCCAACCCAAACCATTCTATGAAATATGCCTGAAAGCAAAAAAAAAATAAAAATTAAAAAATTGCAGAGGATTTTTTGATGTCTTCAGAAAATGGAAACAGCTCAACTGGAGGCAACAACTCAGTTGATGGCAGCATAAGGGAGTTCAAAAGATTTTTATATCCAGTGATGAAATAATTTTGTTCCATTACTCCAACTCCTGAGACCGCTGGTCCAACAGATTATAACGAAGTGTAATACTGGAGTAATATGGTGAGGCTGCTAGGGCTTGCTGCCTAACAGAGCATCTACAAGAGGAAAAAGCCCTTTGAGGCGTAATTACAACTCATTTTATCTGTTGAGGCTATGAAAAGCAGGGTAAGAATGTGCATGGGCCTTAGAGGGAGGAACTCAAGGTACAGATGCAGGTAAACTTGTTTATTCAACCCTCTCAAATAAGTGGCTTCACTTTCAGAAATGCAAAGCCCCATGCTGCTCTCACTCAACCAGACTGACAGGGGAAGAAGCCAGGTTAGTGCTCCTGGTTTCTCACTCACTGTCACAACCATACCTGATATACCCATTTTCCCAGTGAAAATAAATACTGAAAGATTCATTTTTTAATGTATTTAACATATAAGTTAGAGAACAAAGGTCTTAATTTGGTTTGTAATATTTTTCCCTTTGTTTTAGAATAGAAAACTTTTGGTGTATTTTGAAAACTCTCATGAGGAGACTGTCTCAGTTTAGCACACAAGGAAGCTGCACTCACCACTTCAGTCCGTGTTTCTGTGGCTGTGTCGAAGTCACCTCTCAGCCCTGGGTCTCTTTGAAGCCACTGAATCTGGGATTTGTTTCCCCATCCACACACCTTCTGCCTGGGCACACCTGTGTGTGCTCAGCTCTACTGCCTGTGAACTGCAGGCTTTTAGATATATGGGCTCATTTTCCCTGGTTTTTGGACTATAAGTAGCATCTTAACATGCCTCTCATCCACCTATGACAGTCCCAAATTGGCTGAAACCTTGGCTTTTTAGCTTGAGCCACGGGAGCATTAGGGCAGAGCTTATGTTATGCACAGTAGGCTGATGTTTCTCAGCAGGGAAGTCAGATGGAAGATAAAGTCAACCCAGAGCCTGCATACTCATCTCTTAACCACACTCTGCTCATATGAAAGGTCATCTCAGTCCCATAAACTCTCATGCTCGTATTTCCCAGGCCGACAAACTCCTCATTTGGACTCCAGAGCTTCCTGGAGTCTTTCCATGCTGGAATTGCTTAACTCTGGAGCCAGTGGTGATCATTAATGAAGTGTATTGCCTACCATTTCCATGCCATCAGCTAACTTGGCTTTGGACTTCAGTACATTATGCATTACTTCTGGGTAAAAAATAGAGACAGTCCTCTCCATTTCATAATATTATGTTGGGACTGCAATCTTCTGAAAGGCTGGAGTTGGAAAGTATTATTTATCTTGCTTAGAAAGAACAGAAAGTAGATTAGTAACCATGTATGAAGTGTGTATCAAAGTTAATTAATACCTTTGCAAAACCTCGACATAGGGAATTAACATTGAAAAAATGGTCTTTTGCTCTGCCTGGGAAGAAAGAGCTGCATTTCCCTCTTTGTGACTGATAAACCTCTGTATCCAGAGTTCCTGGCTCTGTAGGTATCAGATCTATGGCTGACCAGACAATGCCATGAAGCAGAACTGATTTATTTCATAGTTTATTTCATAGTTACTTTTGAGGGAAGAGGGCAGGTGGGAGGTTGGACTAGTGGGAGATTTTATCTGAGGAATACTGCCCTTGATTTCGGTGGAGACCGGATTTTGCCTGGTGCTGTTCCCCTTCCTGGCACCCAGCTCAGATCTTCTCTGGAGCAGTTACTCCACAAATCAAGAAATCATGAATGCAGACACCTGAATGTGAAGCTGTTCAGGATCATCTGTCTGCACGATCCCAGCCAGGCATATCCAGGGAGCTGACAGATTAAGGCACATTTTTTTCCACAGTCCATGAAAGAAAAACCTGTGGGATTAGAAATGGTTTTCTTCTTTAACTAAGCAAACTAAAACTTATTTCCATGGCCCCAATGCCTGTCTCTGGATCCTCAGCAAGAAACTTCAACTATTAGATTGCCATTCTCCCATTTCACTGGCATCAGTGACAAAAATGCAGGAATAAAAAGCCAGGGAGGATTTATCTCCATTTCTTTGCTGCTTCTGTGAGGACACTCAGAGTACTGTCTTTATTCCTCAAACACTGAGGAAACACATACCGCTTATGTTGAGTGGGATAATCCCCCCAGAGCCCTCTGCTGTCATTACCCAACCTGGCATCCAGAGCATCTTGAGCAAGGGCTTTCCTCTGGTGGGAAGAGAAGTGTTTTCCAGCGTTTCCATCCAGAGATTCCTCGGCTACATTGCTGAATAATAAACTTGTTGTAAGAGGGATCTTATTCAGATAGGCATCTGCGTTTATGCTACAAAAATATTTGTTATTTATAGAGGAGATTGCACGTTCTCCCTCACAGAGCTAGATCATATCTCAAGGACACACCCCAAGAAAGAAGAGGGAGGAAGATATTCCATTCTGAGGCAGCACAGGAACAATTCCTCCCTACTTCTGCTTTGCTCCAATACCAACAGCAGATGCTCATGCCCCCATTCCTACATGGACTAGGTCGTGCTGGGGTGGTGCAATAGTTGGCTTTTGTCTTTCTCCACCCACTGGTTTTTGTGTGTAAACCCAGTCTCACAGCAACCACAGAAGTGTCTGTGCCTCTCCAGGAGCTCACACTCCACAATCCAGCTCAGGTACTTGTGTTTCTGCATATGGATTCAGGGGAGTTATGAACATGAATCTGCACGGCAAGATGAGAGAGCACACAAAGAGAAACCCCAACAACAATGAGCATTTAGAATAAATTGCAAATAGAGGTGCATAATTTGTGGTTAGAGAGCCTGAGTGCTAGTCATTATTCAGTATCACTCATTTCTTTCCTCCAAATATATGTATGAAAGCCAGGAACAAATAATATTTTTATAAACAGGGAGGAGGTTTTCTTTTTAAAATTAGATTATGTTAAAAAATAATCTAGGATGACTGGAGTGAGATTGTACCTATATGGAGAAATTACTACACAGCCAAGGGAATCATTTATCCAAATATAATGTATAACTTCATAGCAAGCAAAAGCCAGACATACTAAGAGTGAATTGTTTACGATAGAGAGTTACATATTAAAATGTATGTATAATTGTAACCTTCTGTTAACACCCTCTTGAAGGGAAAAACCACCAGTTGCACGCTTAAAAATGTTGTGTCTCAACGATGCTGGGTGAAGAGCTCTGTATGTAATGACAGCAGCATGCATAGGAGGGATCCTTGCAGATAAAAAAATTAAAATAGAAGAAGAAAAAAGAGCTCCTACCAAAGTCTTTAGCAGAAGTTGCTCCTTCTTCGTTTGTATCAAAGGAATTCATTGTCATCTCCAGAGACAAACTTGGGGGAAAGAAAATGTGCTTTATTGAAAGCACGACATATGATTTAATCTGATCTCACCAGAGTTTCATTCTAGCTCTCGGAAGGTTGCCCTGGTGACATCACACCATGCGTGATGTCCTCAGCCCACAGGCATCCATTGTGAGCTCTAGAAAAAACTTGGCCTTAGTTGGGAATGGGAAAACGCACACACACGTTCTGGGGGTCTGATTAGAGACATCTTCCATCTCTGCCACTGAAGGAAGCCCAGAACCTTGGCCTGGGTTTACACTGACTGCCTCCACCTCCTCCAGAGTGCTTTCAGAGACAGGGACACCGACCACGACGTTTGCACCAAGCTCCTTCCCCAAAACTTTGGGGAGCACAAGGCAAAGGAGAGTAACTGTAAGGACTTCTACCATTTAACCAATTCAGCCACCACAAGTGACTTCTCAGAGCACTATAGAAAGCAAAGAAGCCAGGTTTCTATCTCTCTTCCCATTAAGAAGTTCATTAGAATAGCTTTCTCATCACTCATGAAACCTGAGGGGAACGAGAACAGGGGAAGAACAAAGAATCCCTTGAACAATACATGCCCCTTTTGCTAAGAGACTGGTTATGTCCTCTACGAACCCACAGTAAAATAAGTGGCATTACTCTATTCCACCAAGAATCCCCCGAACAGCCTTCTCTGTGCCTTCGCTGCCCTTTGTATGCTCACACAAATTTGGCAATACAGCCAAAACCCAACTATTTTCCTTGTCCCAGCAAGTTCCCCATTTTCCTCACAGAAAATCCACTTCTCCTGATAAACAACGTTCCTGAACTCAGCCCTTTTCCCCCAGAGCTGGAGCCTCATTCCCCAATACCATGTGCAGTGCATGCACAAGAGCTCTATGACATCTAAGCTCTGGGAAAACAGCAACACAATTTACTGCACTTTTTGGATATTACAGAACTGGAAACCAGGGAGTTCAGGAGATAGTAGTAGTTCAGGAGATAGAGACATGGAGAGATCTTATTCAGAGATAACACTCTACCATAACACTCTACCATAAACCCCATTGCATCTGCAAGACCTGCCAGGAAAATACGAGAAGCCACAGACAATACAGTGCTTGTGCATTTCACACATATTCACACTTCAATGTAATCTCCAGGTAATCACATTTCAACATTTTCCATCTCACTAAATAAATGGATGGGACTTAAAAACCCCTCAGACGATGTGGAGTAATAGTTGCCTAACACAGAAGAAGAACCCTGTCCCTCTTACCCCCTTTTCTAGAGCCAAGTGCAGGAAAGCTCCTCTGCCAACTCCTCTGGGCAGGTGATAGACTCACCTGAACGAAGACAATGAGAAAGTGAAGATTGACTTGCTTGTTATCACAAGGCTCCCAGCTGCCTTATACACACGTTGGGAGGATAATTTCAGAGGAGCTTTGTTGCAAGTGCCCCTCTTTTCCAATCAGTAGGCATCATCACAGCCAGATAAGGAGCTAACACAGACACCAGCATTCCAGTTATTACAGCGACATGTAATACTACAATTTTCTGGGCTATTGATTGCTGCTGTTCTGGCATTGCAACCCAAAACACTGGAGGAAGTCAAGTGGAGAATGAGAAGAGGGGAATTTAGCATGCTGTTGAGCTGGTTAAAATACCTTTGCTGAAAAGAGCTGCTTTGTCAAAATCACAACTTTTGGCTGAAAGGTGTGAATTTTGAGACAAAGGTTTTGCAAGAAGTTTGGGATCCTTGTCTGGGTCTCTGACCTGCCAAATTAGTTCCCTAGTCATGCAGCTATCATTAATGTTCTCTCGGGTTATACTTTGTTTCATTTTAGCACAGCTTCGTTCTGATCTGCACACAACCAAATTTTTGAAACATCTCAAAAAAATAGTGTGTTTTTCTGTCCCCAACCCCTCCTTAATGTTCAGATGGAGGTAAATAACTCTGTCATAAACTCTATGGGGAGTTTATTGATAACATAAAATAATACATTTTGCTTTCAAGACATTTCTTATTACAGTCAGGAGAGAGAGGATGTGAGTCAGAAGCTTTCTTCTCATTTTCGCTCGGTTCATTTGTTCACTCCGTTTACTGAAACTTAAGTAGCTGTTAGAGCCAGAAGTCCCAAGGCATGTGTGTTTTTTAACACATAACTTAATTTCCAAAACAAATAATTACAACTTCTTTTCTGAGTGTCACCCTTCCCGGGAGCATCTGATGCATATGCTAAAATGTAAAAACCTGAAAGCTGAGGCTCTGCTGCACTTAACTGCTCCCTGTTTCAGGGAGATTTACCTTCTACCCACCATTTCTTCCACTCAGGCAGTCATTTCTACATCTGGAGTGCTTTTGGATAGTTTACTCCAAGCAAGCAGAGAATGGCAGGTCACAGCTTTGTCTTTTTTACAGATCCCTCCAGAAAAACCTTAAACATTGAACAGACCTCCCTTAACGTCAGACGGAGGCGACGCTCAGTTACCCCACAGAAAAAGCTTTCTAATTGAAAGGTTCAGGATTTTGCATCACTCAGGACCGGCTCCTCCTCCCCTTAGCTATAACACTGACCTAATTATACAGAGCCTCAACGCTGCAGCGTGGGGTGGTTTCAAGTTCTCTTGTTATGTGATGCCTGCAACAATATTTATTCACGAGCTACTCCAAATAAAACGTGTTGTTTCACTGCGTTAACATCAAAGCCAAGCTTGTAGATGGTATTGGTTTTATTTATATGATATGCATACCTCTACACATATGTATTTATATATATGTGTACACACACAGATACACACACACACACACACACATGCTCTTGCCCAAGAGGAAAAGCAGTGCAGGGCTGCTCATAACAACAGCAAACAACAACTGATGTTTGTGATTTTGAACTTTACAGCACACACCTTTCATATTGAAATCCACATGGGGAGCAGAGACAGGCAGCTGCCTGCACAGTGCCCTGCCCAGGGCCCCGTCCCACTCTGAGCACTGCAGCACTGGTGCCATCGTTTCTGCCCCAGGGGAATCCCCTTTTCCTCCTACCCAGGCTAGCAGGAGTTTAGGCCAGAAGTCCCTCTCTTCCAGCATCTCTGTAGGTCAGTATAGATTTTCATCACACCTTCCTGCACAGGTAGTGGCTGGAGGTGGTGGATGGCTGTGTGCTGATCATTAATGTATTCCAAAACAGCAGTACTATTTTAGATGGTTCATAATGCTGGCCAGAAGCTTTTTGGGGAATTCTTATCTGCCAGACATCATTTCTGGTGGGCTAAGAACAAGCTGTGTGGGTTTCCTCCACACCCAGTGTACTCCTTGGGGTACTGTGTACAGTGCACCATGCATTCCCAAAACCAACCAAGCCAGTCCACTTGTACACCTGGAAGGTCCCTCTGCTCACAGAGACACAAAATTTTCCTTGTGTCTGATAGTGGTTGAATTTAAAAAAAATAATCAGTGTATACTAATGGGTGATCATCTCAGCCATCACTAGGTCAGTGTATCATGAAGCACATCAGTAAAAGTGCCTGTTACCCTCTTTCTCATTTCACTGTTCTCTGCCTCAATCCCTTTCTTCCTTTAAAAGTTGAAACTGAACACGTACAGAGCAAAGCAGATGAAAACCAATATCCATAGTGAGCTGTAGCAGAGAACTTGGGGCCAAGGCACATGGACTAATACAGATTTGTAGGAAATACATGCTCATGAAACCAAGCCTTTGCATTTTGATGTGTTCTTACTTTTGGACTGTAAAATCTTTACAGTCTCTAAAGTCCCCACACTCTTCTTTTCTCCCTCTGTTTTGTTTGTTTAGTTTTCTTTGTCTCTGGAGGTCTACACAAACCTCCCTAGAACCAGCCAAAAGAAGAGCTATGGTCCAGAAATAATCCTTAGTTCCTTTCTTCAATTAAGCTGTGGGAGTATAAACTATTTGGTGACAAACATTCTGCCGTTTGGGAAGAGGAGGCTCAAATTCTCCTGCTCCTCGCTCATCAGCGTGGGAAAGGAAAACATTAGTTAAGATTGCAGAAGGTCTTCTCCTCCCTGTCTTGGTTTGGCCAGTGCCAAATAATTGTGTCCACCCTGGTGTGGGGGCACAGCTCGGGGCGAGCCAGCAGGAGGGATGAGAGAAGGTGGAGCCAAAGACCTCAACTGGAATAATCTCATAAACGCTGTTATCACGTGTACAAGGGAAAAACTGGGATCCTTCAGAGGTTTCCCTGCAGATGCAGTGTTTCTCTTTGCCAAGTCTGAACCCTTCTTGCACAACATAAAGCTTTCCCAGCAGAGGTGGCCTGGGCAGCATCTTATTTTTTCACTGCCAGCAAGTATTTCTGAGAAAGGCTAGGCTAGAGCGTGCCAGAGTCTGGAATTAGATACAAATTAATTGCATGTAATTACTCAAGAGCATCAAGTATCTTTCTGGGATTTTATAGTTATTGTTATTGTAATGATGTTCAATTTGCAAATACAATTATTGTAAATTACTCTATTGATAACTTCAGCTCTCCTATTGTGTGTGATCACCTCACTGGTTTTCTTGTGGTCTTTTGTAAAAAGTTTTTATAGCCTTGATGAAGGCAGAAGTAGAGCTGAAAATTCACTGCTGTTCTCACAATGGCTTTCTGTTACTCAGAAGTGGAGGCTTGGTAAACTATTAGCTTGTGATTAAATTACAATGTCACTGCAACATCTAAGAGGTCAAAATCACAAAAAAACTTTATTTTTGTCTCACACCACAAGCCTGATAACAACAAATTGAGACATATTTTCTTCACATCATTTCCCCTTTGATTTAATTTTATTTCTCATTTTTTCCTTTAATATCCACCTGAGTTGCTCTTATCATTTCATGTAAAAAAGGACTGCCAATGCCTCAGGGACGTGGTGGGAGGGCTAAGCAAATGATGCTTAAAAGCCTTTCAAAAGCCAGTTTGTGTGTGTAATATGTAAGATTGGTTAAAAATTTTCCTTCTTGGGCTTCTCACAAGGTGTAAGTGGGTATTAATACGTACAAACAGAGAAAGAGGTCTGAAAATATTTTTTACTGGAGTATGCATTCATCTGCAGTCACTGATGCTGGTTTGGTCTCTGAAATTCCCCGGGCATACTGCATCCTGACAATTTAAAACATTGTTTGGTCAATAAAACCTATAGAAGAAAAAAACTTATAACTATAGGAAAAAAACCCCAAAAACTACAATGCAGTTGAAAAGTGGAATACTAAGAAGCACGGAAAGGTGCAAAAGAAAGAAGGTATAAAGAACATAAAAGGGGAAAGGGAAAAACATTGAAAGGAAGATTCTTAGTCTCAGAGACTCTGTTCCTTCCCCCTAGAAAATGTTTTCTGACAGCCTTGTGCAGGGAACTACATGTCCTCCTCTGCATGGCCTTTCCTCTTGACATTCACTTCCTTTTAAGTACATTTTCCAGTTAAACATATTTATTTTCTTCATCCAACACCCCTTTTCACACCAATCCCTTTCTCCCCACCATTTTTGCCTCGCCCTATTTGGTTATTTTTCTGTATGGTTTAAACTGGAGGAAGTTTATCAGGTTAAACATTAGGAAAATCCTCTTTGATGGTTTGGACATTCTAAGCACTGAAACAGATTGCCTGAGGATGTGGTGGATGTTCCATTTCAGGGTGGTTTTAAGGAATGAATTCAACAGAGATGTGCTGGGGATTTCCCAAGTCTGGCCTTGGCGCAAGAGGATGGACCAGTCAACCCCTTCACATCTCTTCCAGCCTTATGTTTCTATGATTCCTTTCACCTCTCCAGGGTCTGGGGGTATTTAAAAGGCTTAATTAAAACCCTACAGCACAGGGCAAGTGTGTAAAACAGTACATCCTATTTTTCCAGGGTCACCGTGCTTACATCCAGAAAGGTGCTGACACAGGCACACACAAACACATGTGGTGTTGTTAGAGGTGTGCTCATCAGTTATTTATGAAGTTTATAATCTGACACTTAAAAAAAATAAGAAAAAGAGAGAGAGAGATCCAAACAGGCTCCAGCATTCCACAGCTGTTGAAATGTCACCTCTCAGATACAGATATTGATTAACAGTTTGAGACCAAGCACACTGTACTCCGTGCTAACAAGCTGGTACAACTCTACCTGACATTTCTCACCGAAGGAGAGGGCTAAGTCATGTTTGGTGGCTTTTGTTGGACAGGGCTGAGATTGTGGGTGTATTTAAACATTAGACTGTGAACTGGGGAGCCTGCAGATTTGGCTCTGCTCTGCCTGGGCAACTGGGTGAAGGTTAAACGAGAGTGTCAGGTTTTTATTTAGGGCCTACAGGGCTGCAAACAGGGTTTCTGAAGGAGCTCCATATGGGGAGACCCACGGAAAACAAGGTCTAAATGAAACCTGGTCATTTGGATGTTTCTCTGGCATGTAATGAAACAATTTTTATCTCCTCACTTTCACAGTTTTATTGAGATCTCTGGGCACCTGATTCGGCCACCAGATGATAGTTACTCCAAAAAATATTGCACAATAGTAACGCTTTTTTGAATAATCACCTAAGTGAGATAACCCAGCAGGAATCCATGTTTTCTGAAATGCTAAAAATAGGAGGCACAGATCCTGGAGAACATACAAACTGGCATACACAGGGAATAAACCCACAATGGAGGTGGTGGACAGCTGACCATCAGAGAGGCAGTGAGATCTATGTGATAGCTACATGAAACACAAGATTCCAAAGTAATTATTTTGCTTCATTTTCACGGAGCTGATTTACAGATCAGAAGGCAAACATCTCAGTTCCAACACAGGCAATGGCAAAGTTCCTGCTGACACTGCTGGGACAGCAAAAATGTTTTCAAGACTTAACTTGAATGTAAACTTCCAAAAATTAAATCCCTAATGAAGGGATCTGTATATTTTTCATCATAATCATTGGCACTGAGACAGATACAAGACATGATTGCATTTGCTGCTACTTTTTAAGTAAATTTGTAACTTCAGAGTCTGTCTCAGGCATTGATCATCCCATACACCATGCCAGGCACAAAATAAATACACAATCCTTAATGGCCCCTGTCCCTAAACCACAACATAAAGCCAGGGATGAGCTTCCCTTTGGCCATGATCTGTTGGTTAATGCAATTTTAATTGCTGTTCTCTAAAACACACAGGCCTGGGTGTTTCACTTGTAAAGAGCTGTACACTGAATTGATAAAGCTCACAGCTCCAGCAGGGTAAAACAACTTACTTTTGCTCTCTGTGCATTTGTTGATAGAAAGACAGCCCATGTTGAGAAGAACAGGTGAGTTTCTGATAACTAGGACATATTAGCAGATTGTCTTAAAATTTCCATCTTTCTTTCTAAGCTTCCAACTTGGCTGCAGGCTTTATTTTAAAGTAATAGATTTCCTTTAAATGCCTGGGTCCAAAATTTCTCCTGCTTGTTTAAAGAAGTGTTTGCCTGATGTCCAGATTTTATTTTGCCAAAAGATAAGCAGGAAGATCTACTGAAACCTTTTTATCGTATTTCTAACTTGAAGCATTCTAATGATGTTAACCTTCCTAATATTGTACTGAAGAACTTCCACTCAGCCTTTATTTTTCAGAAGGGCTTTTAATGTTTTGCTTTCTGGTGCCATTATTTATTTATTTATTTATTTATTTATTTATTTATTTATTTATTTATTTATTATTTACAGTGGTGCTTTGTGGTGGTGGTGGGTGCTCGATTGCACCAGTGGAAGGATGTGCAATCAAACTTGCAATGAGACAGTAGTCTCTGATTGTCATCAGCTGCAGCTCATTATTCTCTCAAGGATTCCTTGTGCCAATCGATGATAAACAATGTGTAATCACTTGCAATTGATTGCAAATCAGATTGCATAGACTGGCATGTGGAGTCCTTGACGGAATAAGGAGCGGTGCCTTTTGCCCACTGCCGGGTCTGTAGGGCCCACATGCCATCAGCTGGGAGCTCCTCTCCTCTCCTCGAGTGCTGAGCAGATCCCACAGGATGGAACAGGTCAAGGTTGTGCTTGTATTTGGTACAGGACGTTCTGGCTGCTCATTTCATCCTGGCCTTTTCTCTCCCTAGGTGTGCTCCAGGGCCGTGTTTTCCTGAGACATCGCCCTCTGCAAAGCTGCAGAGACAAAATCTGAGGGGTTAGGAGGAGGTTTATGATTCAGCCCATGAAGGCGGCACTAAACCAATTTTCTTTTCTGAAGATTCCTAATTCCCTCTCTTTTCCCCTTCAAAACTGGCTCAGTTTTGAAGCAGTTGTTACAAAAATGGTCTGGAGAAGTCACAAGCAACAGAGGAGTAAGCCCTGCTGGCTCGTTCCGAGGCCAAGGCAGATACGTGGTGAACTCAGCTGGGTTTTGCTATTTAGACTTTTACCTTCTAAAGCAGTGCTAATCAGATCTGGTCTACTGACCATTGGTGGCCTGAAAAAGGCCACAAAAAGCGGTCAGTGAAACTAGAGCATAAAATAAGAAAATGTGGCAAATGTCTTCAGCAGATCTTTTCTGATTAATGTTCACGGCTGCGCCAGACACAGCTGGCACTAATTGAAATTGTTGGTAGCCAAACACTAATGTTTTGACTTAAGAAGTATTTTGTTTGCCTCATTTTTAAATACATTGTTATTTACCAATCTCCCTCCCAGCTTCTGTAGGGTAGTCGATTTCTGGGCCAGAAATACCTACTTTAGAAAAAAAAAAAATTAATTAATTTATTAAAGAAGTTCAAGAAAGATAATTTTAAATCAGTTTTCTTTCTGGATATTTTAGTTTTTCGGGTCTAGGTGTACGTGAGACAGCAATGTTCTCATTCCAAGTACCGATCTTAGAACAGGACATGAAATCCCACCTGAATTCCGCATGGAAAAAAAAAATTAAAAAATCTATTAAAAATATTCATGGAGTAGTTTGCTCGACTGATAGTGGGTTTTTTTGACTTCAAGCAAGCAGGGTCTTGGCTTGATCTTTATATTTAAATGAGAAAAGAATAACATTAGCATTCACTGAATATTTTGATAGAGATAATAATCTCTATTGATAACATACTTCCTTTTAAACATCTGTAAGGCAATCAATTGGAAACTGATGCACTGCTCTAATCTTACTTCAGAATCTGGTTCTTACTAAAGACTTGAAAATCATAAAGGACCAAAAAGTAGACTTTAATGGAGATGAAGCTCTTCTGGTAAGTATGCTTTTAAAATATATTTTAATGGGGCAATTTTTTTCTGAAGAAACTTTTCCTTGCAGTTTTACATAAACCAATGGAGCTCCACAGATTTCAACAGAATTAATTGATTTCCCCAAATATCAGTGAGGTCAGGGAGAAAATTACTGAATGAAAAAATGCACAGCTAATAATTAAAGAGATGGCCTGGTTTTGTAAATCTTTTTCCAAGTGTTTCATTAATAGTAATTGGTGTGTTAAAGAACAACTTTTTGAAGCTGCAGTGTAGCTTGCAATTGCTCTTCTATGAGCTTCTCAACAGCCATCATTAAAGAGATAAAGCACATCTATTATCTGCAGCAGGCTTCCAGAAAAATAATATTCCCAAGGGAATTCCCCCTTCAGACACAAAAAGGGTCATGAATTTATTTCAAGTCCATTTTCCTTCACTGACCAGCACTGGTATGTCAACAAAGGAAGCAACAAGACAAGTTTGGGGTTTTTTGCCTCATAATTGCAGTTTATAAACAGAAACAGAAGGAGATGTTTTCTTAGCTTTTTGGTTTGTTTTGTTTTGTTTTGCTTTTTTTTAGGCACAGTCTTATCATCGATCTGAAATATGTCAAAATCCTTCAGTGTTTTAAAAGGTCACATATTTGTATAGTTGGTTTAAATTACCTATATTAGAAACAAATTCCCAGCAATTCACCTCCCAAAGTTGAGAACACACTCTAAAAATATGTGAAGCTTTTGAAACATTAGACCCAAAGTGTGAGCCAAAGGGGTTGGGAAGGGAGGGGGCCAATTCTCACCGGTGTGAGCCCGCCCCACAAGGCAATGGCCAGTGGCAAGTCACACTGCTCACTTTAGTGGCTTTTGAATCAGGCCCTTAAACCCTTTCCCAAGGGAATTTTGGTTGTTGAATTGAACATCTTTAGCTCTTCACCTCTGAGCAGCATTAGCCCAGGACAAGAGCTGTGCTTTTAGGTGGGATGTTCCCAGGCCAGGAGCGTGGATTTATGGCTGTGAACGCGACTCCTCCGTGGCACTCAGCTTCGAGAGCCCCAGCACCAGCAGCTGGCTCTCATTGCTCCTCGAGCCCCATGTACAGATGGCACCTCCTTCCCCAGCCAGGGCACTCCTGTCTCCATCTGCTCTCCAAAGAGGTGGCAGTGCTGCAGGAATTCCCCTGAGCAGAGCGCACAGGGCTGGCTGAGCTACGGGGCTGTAAACCTGCCAGGGATGCCAGGAGAGCTGAGCTGAGCTGAGCTGAGCTGAGCTGAGCTGAGCTGAGCTGAGCTGAGCTGAGCTTTGCCTGCCCTGCTCAAGAGGAGGGTGGTTTATACCCTTGGTTTGTGTCTCCTCAGCGCTTGAGCTGAACAGACAATTTCGTGTTGGCTTTGTTACCTGTCTACAAAGAGGAGAGCTGCAGCCAGCCCCGTGATAAGGGGATGATGAAGGTGCAGATGGGCACGCTGGTATCTCTGCTGTGCCTACAGATCTCCTGTGTAAGAGGGGCTGTGATGTGGTGTAAACTGTGGGAGACATCCCACATAGTCTTATTTTATTTACAGTGAGGCTTCTGTAGGACAGATATCCAGCACTTTACATGTGTCTGCTACGTGAGTCAAAACATTGGCCAGTTTACAAACAGAGTGGGCACGGATGCTCTGCAAACTGCTCAGTAAATAATTACAGCCAGGTTTGTATTAACTGCTCTTGCTTTCTGCACTGTGCTGGTGGAAATATGCAATTGGTGAGCATTTCTGGTAGGAGTTTTGCTTTTTTCCTCTGGTTTTGTCTTAGTGTAAGAAAAAGCAATTTAATTATGAGTTCTGAAATAGATAAAACAATTAATTTCTTCTTTGACACTTGTTAAGGACTTTTAAGCATTAAGCAATAAAACAAGAGCTATAGTTCTGACTATAGGTAAATAATTGCAGCAACTGTGTAAAATTATGAAAACACTGAGGTGGGACTTAAATTTTCAGTGTGATAGCAAAGAATATCCAAGATCTCCTACACTGAGAATTCTTTCCCTGAGTATATATTGTTTGATGTGTTGAGCAACATTTTTAAACCAGATGTGAACAACTGAGTGCACGTCTCAGAATCTGACAGGATTGTCTATACCAAAGAAACCAGACTGGTTTTAACCAATGTCAAAAATAAGTACAGCATAAAATACGGAATGGTGAGAAAGATGTTCCTGCCTGGAGGTGGATTCAGTTTAGGGCTGGTCTGGGTTTTGAGCTGAGAAATTAAGACAAGGGTTCTGCTCAACTGCAGAGAAATCTCAATCCTTGAATTCTCTTGGCCAAAATCTTCTAAGAATCCCTGTTTTCATGAGATTATACGTATGGCACACACAAATGGTCATATACAAAAAAAACCTTCAGGTTTTAAAATCTAGCTTAGGTCATTCTTGCCTAATGGTAACAAATTTAAGGAAGAAAAATATATTAAAACACCGTGAAAGTGCGAGAAAACAGATTTAAATTTGAACCATGGAAAGATGATGGGTCTGTGTCACCAGCCCATGTCCATTTAATTTGCTACCACTACACACAGTCTCCTGTCAGACAGCTTTAAACTGTTGAGCAATGTGATATATTGTTGGAAAGTACTTGGAAAATGTTCATGGCTGAAGTGTGATTTACAGGTCTGGGCTTACAAGCAGCAGCACACGGTGCACGAGAGAACCTTTTCAGAGCATTTTTGAGCAGGCTCTTTGCTGTACTGTGCTTTGCAGGTAGCTTGGCACATCTTGCATCCAAGCCGAGTTAAATTTTATTTTCTCCTCTGCAAATCTTCAAAAAATTTTCCTTGAAGATGAGGCCTCTATGAAATGGTGTGTGCTGCAGAAATGAATACAGGTAATGAAATCAGGCGCTGTTGGCTCTTGTGTGATTCATCAGTCACACATCTCTGTTTAACGTGCACAGGTTTGGAGCCTACTTCTCACTTGCACAAAAGTCTCACTGTTAGTTTAAGAAATGCTTATATAAATAGAATCCATTTTCTGATGCACCATAAAATATCTAAGAGCAATGAATTATTATAGTCACAAGAGCTATTTTGGCTGGGCTCGAGGTAGTTCCCCAGGCCCAGGATTAACACTGCTTTCCCTGCATTTTGAGAACAGAGGAATTGTCAGTATCCTGCAACCAGCAGTGACTAAAACCAGATGTTTCAGTGGAAGAAACCTCTCATTAGGCTTGTAGGGAATGAGCTTTGAAAAACTGGTTTGCTTGTTTGTTTGTTTGTTTTAACAAAGGGGTGTGCAAATGCACCTGAGTGTAAATGCAAATTGGGCTTTTTGAGTTTCATGTTGATACAGCAAAGCCTAAAG
Source organism: Pachycephala philippinensis (assembly GCA_013397055.1). Lineage (NCBI taxonomy): Eukaryota > Metazoa > Chordata > Aves > Passeriformes > Pachycephala > Pachycephala philippinensis. Next base: position 1,841,842 of record VWZT01007960.1, on the reverse strand, counting down.
GAAATGACAAAAATACCCAGCCAACAAACAGCCCTATTAAGTTTGTGGTTTCAGAGCTAAACTCCAGCCTTTGAGGATCACTGAAGGCAGGTTCAGGTGAGAAATTCTGTCCTTTGGAAACTCTGCTTTTTGTAGTAAAACCCCAGACTGGTAAGGGAAGTTTCGTTGTGAAGAGCTCATGCAGGGCTACCTTCATTCCCAGGTACGTAGGTTATTTAAAATGGTGCTACTTTGGTTATAGAGAAGCAAGAGATGATAAGCTGGAGCCCTAAATGCAACATTGACACGTGTCTTCTAGTTGGACAGGTTTTTAAACAGTAGCAGCAAGGCAGGATAAAATGAAGCTCAGATCCAGCAATGCCTCCAGTAAAAACACCACCCAAGGAAGAAGGATGGAGGGTGGTGTGTGCTCTGGCTGTGGATGAAAGAATCTACTTCAGAAAGCAGGCACGATGTGAGGCATCCTGGCTACAGCAGTTTGCTTTGAAAGTTAACTCCTCTCTCCAGGCAGTCCTGTTGTGTCCCAGCTGCAATCGGGGCAGATTTGCCTGACAACTGCATTGAAATCAGCCTTTGCAAATGCTGAGGTAAAGATCCAGACCTCTGCAGCCAGGGACACCTACTTCAGCACTTCTTTTCCCCTTGTCTGATATCTATCTAGACATCAATACAACAATACAATATGGGGTTATGGGCAATTAATAGAGGTTGCACGTTCAGCTCCAGCCCGGGCTGCTGCTAGGAGCTGGTACAAGCTGGGAGCAGCCTCAGTCCCAGGAATGGTGATGCCAGGACATGCTGCCTGAAGGACAGGTGTGGATAAACACAGCACCATTGCCCTGGCTTGCTCAGCCCATGGCTCTGGAGCTGATGTGACAGGGTGAAGGGATGAGAAGCACAAGCATTCATGTGGCCTCCGTGCCAATAACAATCTCTGCCAGGTGAGTGGCTCTGTCTGACTCAGGTTCCCTCTGCAGCCTGGACACTGCAGGGCCCTCTCAGAGGGGCTTAGGGCAGCAGAAGTCCTTTACCCCTCCTGAGGGCTCTGAGCAGTGCAGAGCCCCATGAAAGCCTGTGCAGAGGGGTGGCCCCCACCTCCTTCCTCCTTACAGGGTTGAAAATCACTGACCCACAAAGCGAGGCTATAGGGAGAAATATCCAAAGCAGAGGAAGGCATCCCCAAGGGATCAGGCATTTTCTGCATGAATAATCCTGTGTGCCCCCATTGTGGGGCTTTACCTGACACTGTGTTCTAGGTTTGCAGCTAGAGAGGTGTGCTCAACAAAACACCTCAGAAAGCACACTGCACAGCAGTGCAACTCAGTGAATTTTGGATTGTTATTTTTTTTCCCTTTAAAAACAAAATTCCAGTGAAATAACAAGTCCTTAAAGCGTGTATTATTTATTTTCAACAGAGTAAAAGAGCCCCTACAGTATTTTGAAAGAATGTCTGCTTTATAGGTCTGCAGTGATAACATGTTGGAAGTAACTAACAATTGTGTTATTTTTGTCCTCACTAATAATGCACAGGGAGCAATTGATGTTTCTTCTAGAGTTAATAAGAAACATTTGCAGCAAAAGCAGGAACTGTGGAGATAAAGCAATTGGCAAGAAATAGTATGTTTAAATACCATAAAACAGCCAGTATCCAAACAGGTGTGAGATAAAGTGGTATAAATAAACTGCTCTGTATGCAGCCCATCACACAGCAGAGCTGGGTAAAAAATTGCATGAAATAACTTCACTTCTATTCAGAGGAAAATATAACAAAACTGATCCTTGTGTCTCCTAATTAGCTTTAGCAGCTGAGAAAACATTTCTCATGCAGAAATTTCTAAAAAGTTGTTCTTTCTAAAAATGGAAGACAAACAAAAGAAGCAGTCAGATTTGCAAACCTTTTGGAGAAACTGCTTTTAGAGTTTGTAAACCTCTTCTCCAGTTAAAGCCAGTATCCTGAAGAGACAGTGGAACTTCTTTCAACCTTGCAAAGTTACAACTGGCCGTTTCAGTTATTCTGCATTGCCTGATGGCATTACAGTCTTAGATGGTGCCTGTGTTATTTTTATTGGTGCTGCTTTCACAAACACACAGACATTTGCCCTTTCTTCATCCAAACATTTGGTTGCATTAAGGGTTGTTTGGTTTAGATTAAAGATTTTCTTTTTTTAAGACCAGTCAAATTCAAAGTAAATCAGTACTAGCAAACATGACGTGAAAATAATTGCCCATGCTCACATGACTGATAAGCAGAACTATGGAAAATTTCTTACAACAAAATCCACCTGGTTTCTATGGCTCCTACAAATGACAAGCCACAATGAGTTCATTGAAAGGTTTGTCAAGATCCATCAGCCTTTTGGATAAGTGGAATGGCTGTAGTTTTTGTTTAATGAGCATGTGAATTTGTTCAGCATGTGAATTTAAGATGACATGAGTTTTGTGAGTCTTACTCCCTTTGGGTTCATATAAAGGAAGAAAAGAATTTACATGTGTCTGTGTGGACATTACCCATGAGGTGAAACTGCCAAACTTCAGATGGTTTTAGAAATCAGAGCTTTCAAATATTCCTCACTGTAACTCTCTTGTATGTGACTCAGGTCCCTGAACTCAGCTCTGTGCAGTCCAAGATGTGCAAAAAGCCAAGAGAGAAACCACAGCATCTCTTTGGAGACTCATTGTGTGACCTGTAACATGCTGTGGCCTGGGAAAAGGAGCCTCTCCACTGATACTGTCTGCTGACAAAGCCCTCCCTGTAATTTGTGTTCTGTACAGCCCGAGGAGTCCCTAAACACAGGGACTTGTTCCCACCCAGTGCCTGGACTAAGGGAAACACACCTCATGCAGCACCACTGCTTGCTTCTCCTCTGCCATTCCGTGCTGGAAAGATGCAGAGGGGCTGAGCTGGAGAGAACCTGTGCTGTTGGTGTCTCCCTCTGAGCCTCCTACACTGGGGTTTCTCCAGCCTTTCATAACCAGGAGTAAATAACACCGTATCCAGCTGGACTCCACACTTGTTTTGGAGTCCTTTGAATCAAACATGAGGGTGGCTCCTTTGGCCAAGTCACACCTAAATAAATGTGGACTTACAGAAGGATTTGGCCCCATGGCTCTTCAGGAGCTCATGTTTTTAGCACCCAAGCTCCACTGTGTCAGTGTGCTGAGGTGATGGTGGGTGTTTAGGGATGCTCCTGGGAGATGCCCTTGAGGTGCAGCTGAAGCAGCCCAATTCTACCCAGCCTCAAGGTGTGTGTGGGGCTTGCAGGACCAAACAGACCTGAACTTGCCTTGGTTGTCCAAGCTGGTGCCCCTTTCTGAGGTGCAGAGGGTAAAAAAGCGGCCAGGAGAGCTCCGAGCTCACTGTGCGACAGCCATGGTGTGTAAGTGCTCTGTGGGAGCAGAGGTGTTCAGAGGGCAGCTGGTACCACACAGAAATGGGAACACCTCTTCTTCGTGTTGGCCCTTTTCAGTTAACCACTGATAGAGGTGATAAAATCCCAGTGCTTCTGCTAATAAGCAAAGGAAAGGAAGCCAATGTTCTTCTATCCTCTGACACATGGTGTGTTTTGGTTTCACTCAGAGTAGCAAACCTTTCTTTCTCGTAGCAAGCATTATAAATAGGCCCACTTCTTATCAGATCCTCCTCTAAATGTTTTTCATCAGAAAACCACAGTTAATTTTAGATAATTGTTGGAGATAATCTCAAATTTGTGTGTAATGTATGCCCCAGTTCTAAGAAAAACATGGCATTGGGGAAGGTACCGCCTGCCTAACAGCTTTTCATTTACAAGGGTGGTGTGAGAGCTCTTGTTCTTGTCAATTGAACTCTCGTGTCTCAGACATTCAGACCCCTATCTCTCAAAGCAGATAAAATTTTAACTTGCTTAGTATTTATTGTCTCCTGTATTTTGTAACAGCTTCTGAGCAGCGTGTTCAGGGACTGAACACATGTCCTGCCAAACAAGAAGAAAAAGGTTTCCAAGCAGTCTATGCCAGAATTTGTGATGGCATATCTGACTCCTTAAGCTTTCCTGTGGGAGTCAATTTTACTTTATTTGACAGCAGTGGCATTTGCTGCCAGAAGAATAAAGACAACAGTTGTTTAAAAAAGCACGTGTGTCACCCTGCACTATCAAACAATCTGCTCCACATTGTGAGAGTTTTAAGATGAAACGAACAGACGAATTCCCAGGACCAAGGAGAAGAAGTGTTTCTAACACCAAAGGAGGAAGGATTTTACCTTTCATTTACCATTAAAAAAGGATTAAAAGCAGACTGCAAGCAGTCCATCAAGCTTTCTGGAAAGGGCAAGGAGCAAAACCCAAACATGATGAAATTTAAGAAAAAAGCATTATGCATTCAAGTCCAGTTTTTGTTCAGTATAATTGCTGGATATCTGTTGAATAGCATGAAAATAAGTATACAATATAGTGGTATTTGGGCCTATTGTATGCAAGACATCATAAAGATAAACAGAAAAAAAGCAGCTTCTACTCTTCCACTTCAAGAAAGGTAATGAGGAAAGAGTGGTTCAGGGATTTCCTTCAGATGGTCAGAGAGAAAAGTGAGAGACTTAGATACCCTGGTCTTCCTAGTCCCTGGCCAAGGCATCTATTTCCTGAGCAATGTTTGCTTTAACAACCAGGGCTGGATGTTGCAAATATTTGTAGCTGAATTATCTCAACGTTTTGAAAACTATGTACCTTGAATGTTGTGTTTTTTTCTGGGAAACTGAATGGAAAGACTTCTTCTTGGCATGCAGAAATGCTAGGAAATTCTAACATCATGCATGAAATTTCAAATCTGCCTTTAGGAAAAGCCAACTTCCTTCATAAATTGGCTCCTTTTCACTGGCAAAGGTGAGCAGGGTCAGACAAAAAAGCAAACACAAGCCTACTTTAAACTTTGTGAGGAAATTTTAAACCCCATAAATTTCAATACATTTTACCTTTTATTGTGAAGTCCTGGCATATTTCTAATAGTAAGTTTCTTAAGCTAAGTTTTGCCCTGCTACTCTACACTCTCTCTTTATGATATGTGTGAATGACGTGTATCCAAGTTTAGGGCTGACAGATCCATCACAATGTTGGCCAGCTTGGAAGTCTGCAGATTTTCGGGGTCAGCCCCACTTTTCACTCCCTGTGGTCCATGGAAATCCATAGTTTAGAGTTCCTAATAGGAGACCATCGTGTTTTCAACCAGAGTGAAATGTATTTCAAACCATCAGGCACATACTTTGATCCACAATCAGAAAAACCATCTCACTTCCATAATAACTGGTGAGAGAGAACGAACTGAGGGTTGATCACTTTATTCATACACAATATCTCTGCATACACAATAAGCCCCATTTCTTGTCTTGTCATTCCTGTCTGGCACCCCAAATGAACAGAAAGTGCTGGTAAGATCAGATGATACAGTGTTTTTAGCAGTGTGGTGTATTAAACTAATTTTCTCATGTGACCAGAAGCCTTTCCAGGTAGACTTAAAGAAATTAAACTTTAAGGTGTGTATAACTCAGATTAACTAACCTGGGCTATCGTAGAACACAACATTCTGCTCTTGAGTGTAGATTATTTTTGTGGCTACATTAGCAAAGTAACAAAGGAAGGGAAAAAAAAAAGAAAAAAACCCCCACACTTCACACTCTTTAAAAAATACCCGTTAGATCATAATGTATCTGCAGCAAAAGCAAGTTTTAAGACCTCAAAAGTCAAAACTAGTAGGTTTGCATTAATTGATTGGTTCTTGTTATCACTGTAGTGCTTTTTAGACCAGCAAGATCAGGATAGCTCATGTCATGAGTGTGTCCCTCATCATAAGTTTTAAACCACAAATAATCTCTATTTCCTGTTTTAAAATTGCAGGTATTTGACAGCAAGATATGTTTGGCCAGAAAGCCCATACTAAAAATCCCCGGGCTGAAATTTAACTTTATATAGCTGATTAACCCTTTAATACACATGCTGGAAAAAAGACCAAGCTGTTGCCTGCACCCTTCTGGCCAAGGACAAGGATAATATTGCCTTTTAAAGCCATATTTTGCTTGCTGAATTATGCAGCATGCTGCCAAATGGGATCCTCTTCTCGGGGCAGCTACCACAGGAAGGTTTATAACTCCCATCTCTTGCCTGCACAAAAATCTGGTAACAAAAGTTCACACTTTAACAGTGTTATTTGTTTCAGGCATCTACTAAGTGACATATTTGCAGAAATACAGGTGAGGGTTCCTCCCCCTCTTCTTGCCCCTTTTTTCCGTGTTGAGTTGAACTCCATGACAAGTGTGAACCAAGACCACAACCTTGGGGTGGATTCACTGTACTGAGGAGATCAGAGAATAAAATCTGTCCTACTGACCCCAGCAGGCACTTCTGCCCTCTCACTCCTAACAGCTGAGAGACAGAGAACACTGCAAATGGTGCTTTCTTCATTGCATGGGGCTACAGAGGAGCTGGGGAAATCTGCACCCAGCTAAAACTTCCGAGCTGGCCTCACGAGGGACAAGTCCACAATCCATTGCCCACCTGGGCTGCAATCACTGCACCGTGATGGGGACGACCAAAAAACGCATCCCACTTTCCAAGTGCAGCATAGCAAAGAGTGGTTTTGGCTTGGCTGCTCTAAACAAGGCACTGATTAGCCAGTAATCAGCGAGCGATTAGCACAGACAGCTGGGTCACTGGGAGTTCAGCTGAGCATTGTTTGCTGGGAGGCTCTGAAGGGCTCAGCCCGGCAGGAGCACACGGGCTGATACCATTGTCCACCACTGCAAACATCCACTCAACAAACTCGGTCTGGGTAATCAGCTTGCCTCCCATAACATTTTAATCATAAAAATGTTGCAAAATAGGAATCATGGTACTGACTGGCTTTAAAAAGCATTATAAAGTCATTAATGGTTTGGATTAAATAGCTCCAGTTTGTCACACATAATCAGGAACGCTGGGATATGATGAAGAACCATCTTTTTCTTTCCCAAATATTTTAATAAACAAGCTGTGTCACGTTGTCCCACAGCTTAGCCACAATCATTCAGTATCAGATGAGGAGGTACCAAAGCCACTGATAGAGGGTTTGCATAAAGGATAACTACAGATCAGTCCTTCCAGAGCACAGGCACACAGGAGTCACACACAAACCACAGCTGCTCTCAGCCAGAAGGTCTTCATTAGGGACAGCTGACACCTTATGTATTAGTAGACCTCCTCCTCCTCCTCCTCCAAATCAAAGCTTGTATTGCCATTGGTGAGTCAAACTACCTCCTGTGAAAACTGTGAATTCTAGTTTAGCACTTTTATTCTGTGTGCCACATCCTAGATATCAAGGGAAATAAGAAAGGCGGTAGTTTCCAACCTCTTAAACAACAGGGGTAAACTTACACCTGATACATTTCATTTTTTCCACATTACCCACTGCAGTCAGTTTCTGTCAGGCTGAAGAAGCCACTGTATCTCAGCAGCTCATCACCAGGTATGTTTGAAATCTTCTCTTTGTGTGGGGGTGTTGGAATGGAAGTGGTCTCACTTCAGGAGAGCACGGGCAGGCAGTGCCCAGGGGTGGCATTTTGGTTACCTGGAAGAAAGCATGTCTGTACCAACACATTTATCCCTTCTTTGTTGCAATGGTGAACAACTATTCCTGCCAAAGGCAGAANAGTTTTGAGCCTGCTTTACCCTTCTTCTAATTCTTATCTCACAAAAAGTAAAAGATACAAACTAAACCACCACACACGGGCAGGCAGTGCCCAGGGGTGGCATTTTGGTTACCTGGAAGAAAGCATGTCTGTACCAACACATTTATCCCTTCTTTGTTGCAATGGTGAACAACTATTCCTGCCAAAGGCAGAAAATGCCATTTTTTGTGAGTTTCTGTCTTCTCAGCTGAAGGAACTCCATGCAAGGATCATAGTTTTGAAACTCAAAAAGTCAGCAATCACAATACCTCTGTGGGGAAGATCCTTTCTTCACATGCTGCATCTTCCTTCTCCCTCTTTATTTCTCTTTCAGTAACAGGACAGAAACAGAAACATCTTGCAACTAGCAGAAGCCTTGTGTGTGGTGACACTGCATTCCCCAGCACACTCCCTCCCCTCTGTCTTCAAGAACAGAGCTTATGATCTTTCCAGGCATGATTTCCACTGAAATCTGCAGCCAGACTGTGCAATGCTGGTGTCTAGCAATGGCCAGGGTGCACACATGCAGTATATACGTGTTTATTTGTGTCCATACATATATATAAATAACATGACAAATAGTGCCAGAAACTTGACCCTTAAGACTCCAGCTAAGGACTTGAATACACCGCTGTGCAACAGGCCTCTTAAGTAGTTTGCATTTCCTTGTAATATTAATTTGAGTGCCATGGGACTTCTATTCCTGCTTCGAACTTTGTTATTGTTGACTTTAACAAAGATTGCAATGTAAACTTTTAAAATTCACATTTTTGCCAGGTTAAAAAGCAAAAATGCTAATAAAAAAATTCCCTGTGAATCTGACCTCTTTTTCCTGTAGTGCCTTTCAGTGGGTGTTGTAAGAAAGCAGCTATTCAGTTATTACAAGCAGGGACTGTTTTGCTAAAGCACAATATTTGAAGTAAACAGTTATAGCAGAATAAGAGTATGTCCCGAAGTTATGCTAAGCCTAGAAACTGGGTGCACTGAATCCAACCTGAGCTAAATTAAGCTGGAACAAATATGGACAAACCCTTCAGCCAAGAGACAAAATATTTTTTGTTTCCAGTTTCTAGGACAATAAAAATATCCTGGCATGGCAATTCTATATAGTACTTGAAGCCTGATATGATACAAAACAAAGTCTGAAGATGCTCTCCTGGACCCATTTCTTGCATGAGCTCTGAATTTGATCCATAAGCACATGTTTCATCAGAGGGTGACCCGGGACACACTGGGACAGGTGACTGGTGGTGCTGGAGAAGGTTTGAACCCCCAGAAGAGCCCCAGTCCCTGACATTAGAGGATGACGTGCTGTAGAAATGGGGCATTTAAGACACCTCTGGTCCCATCCTCTCTTCAGTGTCTTTTCCTTCTCAGGGGACCAAGTGGGACAGAAAGATAAGGGGTGTAACTTCTGGGTCCAAAACAGGGCTGCAGTGCAGACTGGAGCCAGAACAGTTCTGATTGTGCCACATCCAGGCTGTTGTAACCAAACGTGTGGAGAAATGCGACCACAGATTGCAAAGCAGAAATGAGGCGTACGGAGATTTATGGAAAACACAGCAGAGGGAGAGGAGAAATATTTGAACATTTTCTCCTTGCCAAAAACATACACATCCATAAAGTCAGTGCCACACCAGTGCCTGCCCTCAAAATAATGCCTATAGGGCCGAGGGAAAACATTGCTGTAATTATTACAGAGTGATTAAAGAGTCTTTACTCCAGAAAAAAAGCAGGACTGGAAAAGCAGGGCTTCTCATCATAACTTCATGGACAACCGAGTTATAGAAGTACCTTTATTAGCAGAGACAGTGCTCCAGAGGTGGCAAAAAGCATCAGGAGAATGCAGAGCAGGGAAAGAAGTTACACCAGCAAAACTGTGGGTGCAGCAAGTAGTTTTTGCTACTTTATGAAACCCTCTTGATTTTTTCTTCAGCTGGAAGTGGTTAACGAAAGTAACCAAAACTCTCATGTTTTTCCAAAAAAACCCCACCTTTACTGTGTATGGAATGAGGAAAAGGCTGACCAAGATGGCAACTTCAGCATGAACCACCTTGTGCCTATGAATAGCATCAACCACGCTGAGATGAAGAGGTGTTATAAACTCTTGTTGCTCAAGCAGAATATTTATGCTCGTAGTTGCAGAACATCTGCATCTCATTGTCCATAAAATGAGCAAACATTTTGAAGACACCCAGGGAAGAAATGAACTCATAAAACGCAAGGATTAAAAAACAAGACAAGCTATTTAATGGCAGCTTTTCAGGTTGGAGAGTGTTTGGGCCATGAGATTTTGCCTCAATCCCACACTTTTTAAGATCGCATAAACCAGAAATAGGAACCTACTCTGCAGGAGACAAGCAGGGGAAAACAATCATTTACTGATCCCTGCACCTCACCCCTCTTATGAACATCTTCAATCCTCATTTTTTTTGCAGATTTCCAAGCAGATTATCCTAATCCTTACAGCAGAGCTGGTAGGAAACTTTGAATCTATATGAATCATGGAGCCCTCCATAATTTTCATGACATACTTTCAGGTGAGATAAAACTGTTCTCGATATTACATCAAAGCTCTTCTAGAAACAATGAATTTTGGCATTACTTTAGTTTTATATTTTAGCCCAATGAGTCTCTTTTTACCCCTTTGGAGGCTGGCACTGGAGCACATGGAGCTCCTGGTCAGCAAACAGAGGCCAAGGAAATGGAGCAGAGCTGCTCCTGCTCCCAGCGATGCACTAAGGGTGCTCTCACTGCTGCACACAGGAAAGCAAGCAGCCCTTTCAAAGCTGCTTAAGAGGATTTGGATGGCTCTTTTCCCTTAATTCCAGAAAGTAGAAGTGTTTCGGGGTGGTTATGCAATGACCCCAAAGCTGACACAAGGGAAGGAAGGAACAGCACAAGGGCACCACGAAGGGGAGTTTCTCCCAGACTTGAGAGATTCTGGCTTCCTCCTGCCCCAGGATCAATACTGGGATTTTGGCTTTTGATTACTGACAGTATTCAACAGCTTGATGCATTCTGCTGGAAAATAAAGCAAACACTGGGCGAGGATGATAATACACGCATGAAGGAAAGACAGAGCTTGCATCATATCTCAGCCTGTTAACTCACATTTGCCTCATGGATTTCCTTGCCTGCTGTTGTTAAAATAATCCCAAAATTACAATTGAGCAGATCTACTACGAAAGACAGGCAGAATATCAGCTTACACTGCGAGAGGCTCCTGTGCAAATAGAAAATGCCAGCTTCTTGGAAACTGGAAATTCCTATCTCCCAGCCTGCAACTCCATCCTGACAGTCATGTGTTCCCAGCCCATCAGGGCTAATAGGCTCTGCAAAACCCAAGGACTGATTATACTCAGAGCACAACACAGCACTGACTATTATGTAGCAACTTAGCCGGTATATAATTACTTTTGAGGAAAATGCATTGCAGAACAACATCACTTCTCAAAGATTTAAGTTATTAAGGAAGATTAAGGAATTTCACTCTGGAAAAGAGACTTCACTGTGACCTAATTGAAGTTTTTAACATTCTCAAGGGAACTAATAAAAATTGGTTCATGCAAATTCTCCACACTTTCAAAGAACATGAACACAAGAGGNAAATAAAAAAAGAAAAAAGCTAACAACAAAAACAAAACCCCAAATCCAACAAAATAAGAAACATAACCCAAAACAGAATAATTTAAATTAGAGGGGACTATTCTACCAGGTCATTTAATCCATCCCCTCCTCCCCATGAATCACAGAAGGATTGATTTCCTTATCCTTAAATAATCCCTAATAGATGGGTGTCTAGGTGAGCCAGTGATGACTATTCCACAACCTCTCTTGGCAGCCTGTACTTTCAGAAGAATAAACATATTGAATAAATTATTAAAAAAGGCCTCTGTGGGCAAGAAGAATCAATGAAATCAAGGGAAAAGTTGTTAATATAGAGTGGGGGATGAAAGATAGGGAGTAAAAATAAGCTCATTAGATGAATGAGAGACAAAAATGGCAGAAAGAAGCAGAATCTTGTGGTATATTCCTTTATTCTTGAAGTACTGTTTTCTCTCACTATTTAAAGAAGTTGCACAGAACACCTACACATTTGTCCAAGCACGAAGCAATTTCAGGAATGATCACATGAAAACTGCAGCCAGTGTGCTGTCAGCCTCTGACAAAGGAAAATGAACAAAAGAAATGCCCAGCAGTACAAACAGGAACAACTTTCTTACAAACTGAAACCAACACATTTGCAAAAGACAATTTCAGGTAGATTCATAAAGAACTTACACTCGGGGAAGCGTGCAGGGAATAAGCCACATTAACCAAGTATTCACACTTGAAAGCTAGATTTTCAAGGACACAAGGTATAAATACATAAAGCCCCTCACCCTGCAAGCAGGCATATATTTAACTTCACACATAAAAGCAGCCCTGGCCAGCTCTTGGCGATTAATAAACTCCACAGAGTGTTTGCCAGACGAAGTCCCCAGACAGTGCACGGCTGCTCCTTCTGTGGCCACTACACCCCAGTTAATCTTGCCAGTGTCTTTGGTGCAAGATAGCCAACAGAAAACCAAGTGTTTTCCCCAAAACTGTCACCTAAATACATCCTGCCAAAGCCCATTTATGATTTCACACTTTAGTTGGGGCTGCAGGAGAATTAGATGGGTGCTGCTACCATCCCTTGCTGCTGGGGAGGACATGGGCAAGGGCAGTGGAGACCCAGTGCCCATGAATTATGAACTGTCTCATCAGGAGAAAAACTCATCATATTTTTTCATGGCTTTTCCAATACCAACTTGATGTGAAATCATGCAGGAGAGACCCTTTCAGGACAGGAGGAACACTTCAGAGGTTGGAGAGAGGGGTTGTTAGAGCCTCCTGAGTTGCTCATGCACGTTGCAAGTGTCACTGTATGCTCCTCCTGGTCTCTGGGTGTAATTCAAATTATTCACATAAACTTTTACACTGGGATGTCACCAGCTGATGCACTTTCATCAAAATGCCTGGAGACAATTTGTTTTCTAGAATGGGGTCAAAACTCACAGCTCCTCCTCACTTCCCTTTCCTCAAAGTGCCCGTGGTGGGTTATTATTAGATGTATTTGAGTCTCCAGAGAGGAAAGAAGGATGTGGCTCGATTGCTTTTGTTTGGATGGATTGACTAACTGCTCATGGTTACATATGACATTTGGATTATTTCCCCTCATGCATTTCTGGGATTTGGATTTCAAGTGGGGTCAGAGCACTTCTGATAGATATTTAATAGAGACTGAAAAAACACGACAAATATGAAAGTGGAAAAAAAAAATCTTCACTGCCTACAAAGTCCTAAATAAGCATGCTGTGATTAAAGCGGGACAGATGTAACTACCAAACATTTAATTTTTTTTGATTTTTAGATCCCTTCCAGATACTCATATGCAAAGTCTGCAGTACATGTTCACTCACTCACATTCCTGAAACTCTGGATCACTCTGATTCTTACTGTCACTCTCTCTTCTTAACAAGAATGTTTATTTTTCATTAGCCTTTCTTCTACATCTTTACTATTTATTCAGGCTCTTATTCATAGTGCCTGGTCACATTCTCTTTATAGACAGTCCATGCAAGGCATTTAAGTGACCTGCAAGCTGTAATTTTATAACTGTATAAGCATCTTTTGTCACCTTTTTGTCACTACACGTTATTGATTCACACAGGATTGTACCTGCTTTATTTTTAAATGTAGCAAAGTTTTCCTTGAAAAGGAAGAAAAACTCTGATTTAGGAACTCTTCTGCTAAGTTTAGCCAGTATTTTCTCAGGCTTTAGCTGTTGTGCAGCCCTTGCTGAGATTATTTTATGTCTATGTAATGGATGCAGACCAACTTTTTTTGTTTCTCACAGGTAAAACTATACTTCCCTAGGCATTGAGTGCATTCCGTCTCATGCAGTTTTATATATTTGCTAACTCCTTTGTTTTTGGGATGTGAACTCTTGTTCTACCTTGAAATATATTTTGCACTGTACTTGGACTGGTTACTAAAATCCAAATGACCTAATTTCAGTTTAGGACGCATTGTGGGAAAAAGATGACAATTAAGACATAAAAATTTTGGTTTTATGCATTTATGTTTTCTTTTTCTCCTAAGGAATATTTAAGTGAAATTGAATGTAACTTGACTTGAGGTTTGTTTAAGCTCAACAGTCATTGGTTTATTGAAGTTACTTTCACAGAACTTTTATCTTAAAAATCTTTGGCATTAAACCAGAAAGCATTCTAGCTTTCTTCTCCTTCGTCTCCAAGCTTATGACTTGCTTGTGCAATTGTTGCATGAAAGAATTCTACATTTTTTTCTCTTATAGGAAAACAGATGGAGAAGAATTTATCTGCAGTTGGGATTTGCTGCTTATAATTTATTTCACAGGATCAAGCAAAAGATAACTGTGAGCTCACACTAGTCAAGCTTCCAGGACACCCTCACTTCCAAATTATATATATTTTTGAGATTATAGTTATGGAGAAACATGGGTAGAAAGCCATTGAAGTATTTTTCAGATTTCCATGAGGTCTTAATGATTCTCTGCAGCTATACAGCACATTCCTAGTGCTCCCTCTTGACTGGGTGGCTCCCATTAATAGAAATATATTTCATGTTCTGTTTCCCAGCTTTCTGAAGCACTTGGTATAGAAGAAACAGTCTGCACACCTATAGGAGCTGCTCCCTTCTCCACAGCCTGCCCAAAGTTGTGTCAATCTACCATATGCTCAGATCCTGCAAACAGGATGGAAATCATTCTGACATGAGCTTATTACAGAGCCCCATTCCTCAGTGGAAATTTTTCTGGTATGTCCTATTGTTTTAGCATTACATTTTATTATTTTTTCGTTAATACAGTAGGAAAATCACATTGCTTCCAGGACACGTTGATGCTAGTCAGGACGCTCTGGAGGCTAACAATGAGTCAGGACTCTGGACTGAGACCAAGCTTTTCTTCCATTGAGCTCTGCTCTTTTTTCTTCCTCCTTAAGGAACTGGTTTTTATTGGCCTCTTTAGCTTTGGATTAACTTACATCATACATTTCATAGTATATATATTCCAGTAAAAGAATACGCACAGCACCATGCAAATTAACCTCCTAATCAAATTAAAAGGTTGAGTGACTTATACAGAGCAGCTTGGAGAAGAGGCTCCACACGTCAACACGATGGTTCACGTCATGAGGCTCAGGAAACAGGCACCTACAGTGCACCCAGGGAGTGATGGAGCCAAACTACCTGGAGTCCAAATGCTGAAAGAGTCATGACAGAAAACTGTGCAGAGAGCAGTCCTTTCTTCCCAGTGGACTCTGGCACATAAAGTGCAGCACCAAGTTTTGGGGAACATGGAGAGGGTCTAAAGGAAGACAAGGGAAGGAAATAAAAGTGGTTTTCTGTCAATGGCACAAAGGGACATAGAGGTACCACTCCTTTTATTTTCCTAAGCACCTTTAAAAGCCTCCCTGGGAAAGGTGTAGGGGCGTAGCCATAACCAGGCACTGGGCTGCTGAGAGCAGCAGCTGCTGGTGAGCATTGCCTGGGATTCTGGAGTGTGAGCACCCGTGTGCTCCTCTGCTCTCAGGCTGGGAAACTCTCCTACACAAACAGGGTCTGCATTATGGCCAAGGTGGAGGATGAAATAGTGCCAGCATATGCTTTATGGCAGGTAAAAGCCTCCCAACACCACTTCAGTGCCAACAGCGCTGTGATAATTCCTCTCTCCTCCACACCTTCAATTGTTTCACTTCTCAGCAACATATTTTAGCTCTATGGCTCCATTAGCTTTCTTTTTTTTTTCCTTTTTTTTTTTCCTTCTGCTTCTAAGCACAGGGTCATTGACTGCCTTAATCAAATCTCATACCATAATGAAAAGTAAAAGGCATAATGTAGCATTTAACAGACCGATGATCCCCTGTGCTGACAGGCATATGATATTTCTGAGAGAATGGATCTTCAGTGAGACCTGAATGGTTCAGCTCAGGAAGAAAGAGAGGCCAAAACGTCTTTCTAATCACAAACCTTTGCCCCATGGGGTCTGAATTCTCGTTTTAAGGACCACATCAGAAGATTTATGAAGTTTGCTGCTTTGTTCCCATTTTTAGGAACCACTCCAAGTCACATTGAATTCAATGGGAGTCTTTCATTGACATGATCAGGCTTTGGAGCAGGTCCATAGAGAATGTCACTTTTCTATGATAAAAAGAGAACTGCTCTGAAACTATCTGCATTTCCACTGATGCTCATGTAGAGTGGAAAGTGTTTCTTTTTGGATGAGTGATCATCCTGCACAGTCTGTAGAAACACTAAGCAGATGCAACACATGCTCAGTTCTTCATTCCTGTTCCTCAAAGTGAGGCAGTACAACACGACAGACAGAGCTTTAAGAGCACTTTAAGATAAACTTAAGACAAACTGAAGTTGTCAGCAAGACCCTCATAATGCTGAACTCAAAGTGACCAAAGTGAAGGCAGCTTTCACTTGGTCAAAACACCACTCTTTATAAAAAGCACACTGAAAAATTCGTTACAAATTACCACCATGTTTGTCTGGGTTTTTATATTCTTTGTGGCCCAAATAGAGGTGATAAAAACCCTTGTGTTAGTGTGTGTCACTTTCCTAGGCATGAAAATCAGATCGGTGTAATGCCCTAAACCTCTGCATCCCAGGGCCACCTCAGATGTGATACAAGAGACACGAGGAGCAAAACTGAAGTGTTTTTGCTGTGGTGTTTTATAACCGCCCCTTCAAAGTGAGCTCTTTGCCATAATTACCCACAACTCCATTCACTAAATGACAAAAAGTCACCTGTTTCCTACTGGGCTTTTTAGTAATGGGAATGCAACTAACATTGCTTCAGCTGGGCAGTATTTTCTCTCAGAACCCCAAGCATTGAAGAGGCTTCCCCTTCGCCAGAGGAATCCTGGACAATGAAACCACTTCAGTTATAGCCCAGAAATATTTTGTGTCCTTAGAAGAGGAACCTGGAGTTGGCCAGAAACGAAGCCAGTTGAATTCCTGGTGCTTTTACCACCATAATAAAGAACAGAAGATCTTCACTGCTGGAGCATCGTGTTACAGCAGCAGCAGCAGCTGGGTTTGTCTCATCCTCCAGTGAGCAGCAAGAGATTCCATCTTCTCATTTCAGTGGGGTTTACGAGTCCAAGACACCCTGTTTCTTCACTGCACTGATAAAAAAGGATGGCATTAAAAAGAATGTAACTGATACACACGGAGGAGAAGAAACAAAGTTGTCCGTGGGAACAGTGTGTTATCTCCTTCACTCCCAGCTGTAGCATGCAATCAGTATTTATTTACTTGCAAGTGGAAGGTGTGCCATTTCAAATAGCCTCCCTCTGATGGATGCAGGNGGGAAGAAAAATCCCTTTGTTTCTGCCCTATACCTTGAGGCTGTGGGAGCAGAGGGAGGGAGCGCAGAACGAGTCCGACCAGAGCCCAGCGCTGAGCCCCATCCATCCCAGCGGGAGCCGGGCACGGGNTGTCCGTGGGAACAGTGTGTTATCTCCTTCACTCCCAGCTGTAGCATGCAATCAGTATTTATTTACTTGCAAGTGGAAGGTGTGCCATTTCAAATAGCCTCCCTCTGATGGATGCAGGCCGCTGCTGGATGATGCTATTTAGCTCTCTCTTTGGGGCTGTTTGTCTTTGGTTTTCAACTGTCTTATCATGATATATGTGTGCTGTGCATACCATGGCATGTCAGGCTAAATCAGACTACAACTTGTCACACAGAGCAACAAATTAAGGCAGTATGAGTGAGCTGCAGATACATATCGCCTGGCATTGGGAAGTTCATAAAACTTAGTTTGGTGGAAAATATTTTGGTATGTAGCAAGCATCCTTTGGATCAGGTTTCCTTCTCTCTTGGCTTGTTGGAATTCTTTCTCGTGTGTACAGTTTGAAACTTAAAAGGTAATTATGCTATCTAGAGGTATATGTTTAAATTTATGTCTTTGTTGTTCCTGCTGTTCCCTGAACAGATTAATTGTTAAAGTAGTCGTTGGAAAATTATTTCAACTCGTTTTTATTTTATCGCTTATTTTGCATTATTATGAGGAGTTATTACAGGAGGATGGGAAAACTCCTGGCAACTAGAAGAAGTTATCTGTGTATTTATTTAAAGGAAGTTATGCTCATAAGAGGGAGAAGAACGTTTTAAACTAATATAAGAACCATTGAAAAATGTAGTCCTGATCTGAGTTTCAAATCCACCCAGGCATTTCTTCCAGCTTACACACTTCCCCAATTTGGGTCATAAGCACTGAAAGCTGCAAAAGAAAATAATTCCCCTTTCAGTCCCCATCCTTCTTTCTTAAGCCAGATGTGTTGTAGGGAGCTCTGCAAACCTGGAGGACAAGAAGGGTCCTAAACTCAGAGCACCAAAGGGCCAGCCAGGATTCCGGGGCTCCCTGCCGGGCTCTGCCCATCACCTGGTTTGACTTCCCAAAAGTTTGTTTGGGCATCGATTCAGGGAGGCTCAAAGCCACGTGGCTGACTCCCAGCACAGGTAGTTTCACAGGAGTCAAGTGAAAACAATAGAGCTGTTAAACTGCTGCAGCTGGAGCTGTACGGGCGTGTTCCCTTCGCTCTGGTGGCTGCACAGCAAACTGGAAAAATGACTCAGGTGAGGTTCAACCTCAAACACACAATCTGTTAGTGGAACAGACATAAAAGCCCCCCCAAAGTTTCATTTTGGGTCAGCCCAGATTGCATTGCTTGATCTAGAATGAAGGTTTTCATATTGTTTTTAACCCAAAATTTAAATAACAAACATTCTAGCTGAGCAAACCCTCCATTTCAAAACATCAAAATGAAACTTTGAGCAGTGACAATTCACTCTCTTACTGAGAAGCCTAACATTCAATTGACCATATTATTTTTAAAATAATAATGAAGAA
Source organism: Pachycephala philippinensis (assembly GCA_013397055.1). NCBI lineage: Eukaryota > Metazoa > Chordata > Aves > Passeriformes > Pachycephala > Pachycephala philippinensis. Next base: position 1,823,239 of record VWZT01007960.1, on the reverse strand, counting down.
AAATGGTTAATTTTGAAAACTAAGTTGTATAAGAAAGGTGAAAATTATATAGTTTATTTTGAAAATACAGAAATTAAACATGTACCCTGAGAAAAGTATTTCCCCTGATTTTCTTTCTGACAAAACTCTGCATTACATTCAACCAGAATTTGTGAATAGTTTTCCAGTTCAAATTGCACTTTTGGCAAACTCAGTCTACCCTGGAAATATTCCACCAGCTCTGTTGAAACTGGCACATGCTCACATACTTTACTGGATAAGAGATTTCATCCTGTAAAATGGGGATAAGAATAAAACTTCCCCACTGATGAAGAAAAATCTATAGGTTGAGCTGTTAATGCCTGTAAGATATACATGTCTAAGGCAGACACCAAAGTTTTTGGCTTCCTGGGGTATAACACTTCACAGGGAAAGGAATCCGCTTCTTTGTCTTAATGGGAACTAGATTAGGTCTTCAGAACCTTAACTAGTTAGATGAATAAAAAGCTAAAAGACAACACAAGCTTAAGTGCTTTAAAATGATGATCCAGAAGGCCTGTAATTTGCAGCATTACAGTGGAGCTGCTCAGCTTGGTTTGAAGTGATAAATGGGCACGGGCATCCCATAGAGCTGTGGCAGGGAGGCACAGAGGGGTTCCCACTCGGAGGCACTGAGGGATCCCACAGAAAACCACCAGGAAAACGCTCCTGGCTGCAGGAGGCTGAGTGCTGCCCCTGTGCAGGTGTCACCTACCACTGTCTCATTGTCCTCCTCTCTTTCTGACCAGGAGGGAATTTTCCTCTGGAAGCCAGCGATCAGAACGTTTTGTGTGGAGTTTTCCCGGCTCATTCCATGTGACATGTTCGAGACGGGGCTTTGCTGCAGCCTCGTAGCCAACGGCGGTGGGCAGGGGAGATGAGGCTTTGCTGAAATGTGGAGCAAACACACACGGAAAGAAAATGGATAAAACATTAAAATGACAGCTTGCTGAGGTGGCTTGTTGTCGCAGTGGCTTTAGCAAGATCATAAAGTGATGTGCAGTACTTGACATAGCTTGCTCCTACGTGGTGAAACAAAATTGATGCTTAGTTTGCCCCACCAGACTGGGATTTGCTAAATGCACAAAATTTCCCACCTGGGTCACAACAGGTGTGCCAACAAAATTGTGAGTGTGGGAAGAGGTGTGTCTGTGCAGGAATCAGACACCTGATCAAACTCTGTCAGATGGATTCAGAGGTTTGATCAATGAGCCGTGCTCTGCAGCTCAAGCCCACTGTTAATTTTAAAATGCTCTTGCACCCCATGCAATGTGACAGCAGAGATGCAGAAAACGATGTCAGAGTTGATAAAAGAAAACTCAGAGCCAAAGGAAGTGTAAGTGTTTTGGGCAAAATTCTGGCATCAGTAAAAGCAATGGCAACGCTCCCACTCCCTTCCGCAGTGCTGGATTTCACCCTTTGCCTATAGAAAACCAGCGGATATGCAACAATAGGAATATCCATTACACTGGGTTTTATTTTGCAAAAGTGTTGGGTTTAAATTCTGAAAATAATTTCAACTGAGCTTTTGTTTAGCTCACCAAGGTCAATTAACGTAATTCCAGAACTTCTGGATGAAGTTTTGTATAGATCATTTTCACTAATGCATTCATCTGTCATGAAATTCTCACATCTCCTATTTTCACTTAATTCCCTTTGAAGTTACCTGTATGCCTAAAGTTAAGCCTCTTTTTAAAATCTTTACAGAATCAGGGACACAGTTTTTGTAATTCTCCATTCAGCTGCTGTGGTAAGAGTAATAAAAAAGGGCTGTGATGTATGTAGAATTACATGCTGTGCTCTTCCTCTGAGCTGCTGCATTTCTATAGCTGTACAAAAAAATCCTGTCTGCAGGGAATCTTGTTGTGGTTAAAAATCTATATTTTCATTTTCTCCATTTGTTCTACAAAACTGAACTAACAGGCAAAACAAACATACATGGTAACATGCATAGAAACATTCAGGAGCAGCAATCATACTGGGGAGGATACTGGAAAAAAATATTCACTTGTTTTAACCAATGCAAAAAGTTTTTTTCAAAGTCTAAAACTGAAAAATGCTACTTGCTAATTACCACAGGGTGTGCAAATATGAGGGGATTTTTCATGTGCTTTGAGAAGGTGTACAAGAAATGTTGTGTTATTTAATTCACAAATAGCACGAAACACTAAATTTACATTCCTATTGGTTCCAAGAAGATTATTTTATAATCTACAGAAATAATAAATACCCGTAATTATAATAAAACCTGCTTGCATAACACGCTCTGTTTTAAAGGAAAAAAGATAACTTATCCTAGCTGCTGCCAAATATTGAAGTCATCCCTGTTTCTAGCATTCCCTCAGAGCTCCAGGACTTCAGCTGGGAAAGCTCTCGGAGCAGTGCAGGCGTGGACATGCGCACCCAGCCCAGCCTCCCCACGGGACAGAGACCATCCCCACTGTCTGCAGCTGCAACTGTAGATGAGGAGGGGAAAAAAAAAATTGTTTAAATGACAGATGCCAACTTCCCAGTCCCTCATCTCCTATGGACAACAGGGAAAATTAATCCTCTGTGTTTTACAACTTCCAGCGAGAATTTGCCCAGCTTTTCCCACGATTTCTGTGTATCCTGGTGTGTTGAGCCACAGGCAAGTGGGACGTGGCATTTAACAGCCTCGGGGCAAAAGTGCACCTTTTGCTTGTTTTGTAGTTAGGCAGCAAAAAAAGCCCAGAATTCCCGGTTTTTCACCCAAAAGCAAGGCTTTGTGCACACACTGAGCCAGGAAGGGGTGTCAGCCCTGTCCAGCAGCAGCACGTGGTGGCCTGGCTCCCCTCTCCATGTGGAGCAGCCAGGACAGTCACCTCCTCCCCTGCTTTTACCAAACCTCTCACCTTCTGCCCCTTAAATCGATGCTTTTGAGCACCAGCTTGGAATGGCCTCATCCTGTGGCTTCCAGGACTGCTGAGGGCTCCTGTAAATCTATAGCAGGGGCTCTGCTTTTCTAGCTGGGGTTATCCTACAGTAGCAGTTTTAATGCGAATCTTTTCCATCACTGCTCTCCCTCTTTCAGTCTGTGTTTTGGAAACCCAGCACTTTATTCTGCTCTTCCAGAAATACCTAAAACAGTGGAGCCAAGAGAGCCCTTTCCAACCGGGCGGTGAAGGAGTTAACAATGCCCTTTCATGCAAAACCACAAACAACTGGGGGGAAAGAGAGAGGGGGAAAAAAAAAAAAAAAAAAAAAAAAGAGTTTTTAACTGAGAAATGGAAAGGATCCAAGTTCTAACCGAGAGTAAAAGCACCGAGAGAGTANTTTTTGGATTATTATTATTAGCAAGTGGGAGAAAAGAAGCTTTTACCAGGGGCGGGCTGGAGCCTGGATGCGGCCGGAGCACGGGCGGGGTGCGGAGGGCCCCGGCGGCTATTGGGCCATCGGCTTAGCAACAGCGTGCAGAGGGCCAACCCCAGCGTTTGTACAGCTGGGACACCTTCCAAGGATGGGTGCCAAACGCTCCGCTCCTCTGCCAAGAAAACAAACAAGGGCACTTTTAAAAACTCCAGAGTTAAAGAGCGGTTTTTTTTTTTCTTTCCCCCTTTTCTCTCCTCCACACAAACTCTCCTCGCTCGCAGTTAATGATCTCTTTCCCTTTGTCGCCGAGGTTCAAGCTGCGGGGAATTGTCACTCGTGCAGGTTTCGGGAGTCGTTTCCCCTTTCCTGGATGTGGCAGGCTCCCCGCTCTGCAGGCTGGAGCAGGCGCTGGAGTCAGCGAGCTCACTTCTCTTCAGATGCTGCAGGTTCCCTCCTTTCTCCCCTAATGGCAGAAATCTCTGCCGGCTGCATCAGCATTGAAACCTGCTTGCCGTTGCCACGCATTTACAGAACTTACATAATTTACTGCCTATGTCACTCTCGCCTCTGCTACCTCTTCATTCATTTCAAGCCTGTTAAAGAAGTGGAATAAGAAGCACAGAGACTTAAATAGGCAAAAAGTGGCTTGTAGCCACAACTCTTTTTTTTTTCTGCAGAGGAAGAAAAAAGAATTTAGGAATTCTGGTTTCATTTTATTAAAGATATATTTTTACATTATATTTTTAGTGCAGTCTTTCTTACACATTAGTCTTTGTGATTGCTGAAGTTGGGGTAGCACCAAACTTTTGCTGAGAAGAAATATGGACTATGTTTTTTTTACCAGCTAGGAAACATGCAGGTCCATACCGTGTCCCAAAATCTCTTCTTTTCCTGTGAAGGAGAAAAGCAGAGAAGTCAAAGCCCATTTCCAAGAAATACCAACCCTCTTCAGGTCCCTGTGGCTTAGCGCCTGCCCAGAGAGAGTGCTCGCCTTGGATCCTGATTTTAAGCACTAAAGGAAGAAAATGGAATTGACTTCTCTGTTGCTGTTGTTGTTGTTGCTATAAGACACTCCGTAGGAGGCGAAGCCAAACATACCTCTGGGGAAATATTAAACACTTCACAGAGAAAGGCCTAAAGAGGCAAATATTGCAGCCCTTTTCTCACACCAGTCATCCCATTAACTTCAGAGACACTGCTTGTATGAGTGAGGCTGGTGGGGTCAGGCCTTTGCACACAGTAGCACCTCCAAAGGTTAAAGGATGTCATTTGCAGTCATGATCTTGTTTCACTTCCTACCTCTACCTCTGATTTATGGAGAAACCTCAAATAAATCACTTAACCTCTCTAAGAACGAGCTTACTTAAGTGCAAGAACATTCTGAGCCTCCAACAGTATTTGTGAAGTGCTTTCAGGTCCTTGGAGGAAAGATGTACTTGTAAATTATCAGGGTAGCTGCTTACATGGAAATAAATCTCAATTTCTGTGTCTAAGCATATGTCCCAGCTGCATCCCAACCTCATGTCTGCATAACAGTGGTTATACACCATATTCTACTTGGATTTCATAGGGAAAATATGCAGGAAAGCAGCTTGAAAGGGCATCTCACTCATTTGCAAGCAATGGTTCTTGGTCCAGGGAGCTGGTTCCAGGGAGCTGGGCTTTGGGCCTGCTGTATGGTGCATTTCATCCTCAAAAACCTGCATCTGATACCTTGAGGGGTGCGACTCAGTGATTGCATTCTTAAACTGAACTGCAGTTCACTGATGTGGTACCCATGGTCCATGCACTATGTGCTTTCTCAAACTGCCAAAAAATCCATTATTGTAAAAAAAAAAAAAAGAAAGGACTGGGGAAGATTTTTTCTGAATACCAAAGAAACACGATGATGGGAACTTGTGTGGTTGTGACTGTGCTCCCTGTCCTAGGCAGAACTAGGAAATACATGAACAACAGGAACTATACAAACAAAAAAGATTTTGGGTAAAGGTTCAGTGCAGGAAGAAAAGGGAAGGGGCTTCCTTTTTATCTGTACTGGTTCTGCTTATCTTTTACTAGAGGCTGTTTTTAGTGATGAGGAAGTAGAAGAAGAAATCCATTTGTTTTTCTCATGACACAGCAAAATACACAACCTAATAACTCAGAATAACATCCCTTCTGCCCTAAAGAAATAATCTCACAAAATTAAACCAAGACTTTATCCAGAGATTGCCCAATTCAACAGTAAATTTCCATTCAACTGAAAAGGCTTCAAAAAAAGCCTCCATGTGGGAATCCAGCAAATTGAAGAAACTCCATAAATGCTTGGTAATAATTCAGGACTAGGGTCCTAATTATTTTTCATTCATTACTTAGGTGAGCAAAGAGCTGCATATTTTGATGGGACTTTGGGACTACAAACCAGGACAAAATATTGTGGCACACAAGGACAGCTGGATTAACCTGTAGACCTTGAGCCAAGAGTCAGCCAACACACACTGAAGTGCCATTTATCACCATGCTTTCCCCAAGAACGGCTTCCCCTCCTGTTCTGCTGGCTCCAGCATGTCCAAAATAACTCCACCACCCTCTACAGCACCTTTTACAGGTGCCTGAAATTTTATTTAAAGGGTACATAGTTTGTGTCAGTAATTCCCACAGACCCATAATTGTTTTTATAACACCTGGTTATAGTAGGTAGTATAATTCGCCAAGAAGTTGATATGAATGCATTTCATAACATGCTTTATATAATCCATTATTAGAGGACATTGCTGCATCTGTAATTATGTTTGCACATGCATTTTACTGAGTTCTACATAAAAGTATGCAGGACTGAAACCAGCTCTTAGGCTGCAGAAATATATATATA